>JAOXJP010215887.1:0-11794 GCA_025762735.1 Platanus orientalis
ACTACATTTTCTACTCCCTTTTTATCTTTAATTTCTAAATCAAACTCCTAGAGTAGGAGGATCCACCTAAGTAGCCTGGGCTTTACATCCTTCTTAGTTAGAAGGTATTTTAAAGCAGCATGGTCAGTAAAAATGACAATCTTAGATCCTATCAAGTAAGACTGAAACTTGTCAAGTGCAAACACTACGGCAAGTAGTTCCTTTTTTTGTTGTGGAGTAGTTCATCTGAGAACTATTCAAGGTCTTACTTGTATAGTAAATGACATAAGGGTTTTATCTTTGCGTTGCCCCAACACAGCCCCAATCGCATAATCACTAGCATTACACATGATCTCAAAGGGAAAACTCCAATTAAGTGGTTGCATAATTAAAGCAGAAGTAAGGATGCCTTTTAGCTTTGTAAAAGCCTCCTGACAAGCTTTAGTCCACTCAAAGGAGTTGTTTTTTGAAAGAAGATTGCATATTGGTCTAGATATTGCACTAAAGTCTTTAATGAACTTTCTATAAAATCATGCATAAACTAGAAAAGATTGAATATCTTTAAGAGTCTTTGGGGTCGAAAAATTGGCTATCAATTCAATTTTAGCTTTGTCCACTTCAATTCCTTGGGAGGAGATGTAAATGTAATATGTTGTAAATTCCAGGAAATGTTAAATACATGTAATGTATAGACTAGGACATGAGTTGAGTCATGTTAGAGTCTAGGATGTTCTTGGGTCTAAGCATCATGAAGATTATCACCAAGTGCCAAGAAAGCCTCAAGAGGATAATCCAGGAGTCGACAAATCATCCTGAAGGATTCACATCTTACTCCAAGCTCTTGCAAGGTAAATCAAGTAATGAGAAGTAGTCTAGGAGAATTAAGGGTCGAAGGAAGGGTTCTAAAGGTCTTAGGACCTTCTCGGACCATGGAAGGGCAATCCGAAGACCTTTGTAGCATTTCCAAGTCCTTAGAAGGCATTATAGGGAATTTGGATCCATATATGATCGATCCACTTTGATCCAAATTATTTGGATCGATCCAAGATTGAACCAGCAACTCTCGGGTTACAGGTTCTGAGTGCTTTTTCCACTTGGATTGATCAATGATCTATCCAAAGTTATAGAAACATTGTATAACGGTTTAATCTTCAAAAAACCATTTATAATCAATGCTCAATGTAACTTGACCATTAGAGAATGTTCAAATCTAATAGACATGAGTCATTTTTTGACCAATATATATAAGAAAATGAACTTAAATGAGCAAGGTAACGGTCATGAACAATCTTTGAACACTCTTGCTCTTGTTTGGAGAATATTATGAGAGATTAGCTTCTCTAACTCTTGGGAAATCTCTTTACAAACCTAGATAGGAAAATCCTTACCCAAAATGACCATTCCCTACTTCCACCTTATTCACACTAAGAAAAATCATCAAGTGGAAGAAACCAAGGGTAGTCTAGACCCTTGAGAAGAAAGTGGGTTCCATAGTCACACATTGTTCAAGAAAGGAGCAACCCATCGATATTGGCTCAACCAACTTGAGGAGTCAACCAAGAAGGAATTGGGGAGCTATAGTCACATCTTGCTTAAGAAGGAGCAACCCCATCTTGTGTATAAGGCAACACCAACCATCCAAGAGGTAATTCTTGTATTCACTTTTTATTAAAAGTATTTAGACCACTTCCATCGGAGACACCGGGAAAATTGGCATTACTGCTGGAGACACTGGTAGTATGCACTCATAGCTTTTCCACCGGAGACACCGGAAGAGTAGACCATAGACCACACCTACCAGAGACACCGGGTGTAGCTTGCTTGGCAAGTAGATTAAGCTCTTTGCTAATTTTAGCTTGATTGTAAAATTACCAATCTTAATAAAATTATTTAGTTCCGTGATGAGCCTTTGAGAGTGGATGTAGGTCGTAGTGCCGAACCACTATATATCTTGTGTTCATTGAGATTTCTTGTGGTTTGAATTTATATTTATCATTCATATTATCAACCTTGCACTCATCAAATAGAACTTGTCCATAATTCAATTTCATTCATCTCCGGGATTAATTTAAACAATCAAACAATAATTCAATTCGGGGCAATCTAAAAGGAATGTTTAAATAATCCTATTCACCCCCCTCTAGGATCTATACATAGGAGTTTCAGATTCTATGTTGTTGCTCTTTTGGATGTGATTCTGGCATCATCTTAGCTGTTTGAGATATATGAAACACAGTGTACCTGCACCACTTTTTTTATGATCACTCCTTAATGCTAATTTTGTAGTCTCTCCAGCCTAGGGACCTCCATGAATAGTGTGGATATAGGAAATGAGGTTTGTTGTTGTTGAGCGTTGGCCACCTTCTTATGAGGGGCCCTCTCTTCCCATTAGGGATTGCATGCATGTTGTTAGTAGCAATATAAGCTTTGAGATATCCTCATCTGATGAGATCCCCTATTTTTAAGCAGAGAGACTTGCATTCCTTTGTCTTGTGTCCTTTGGTCCTATGATAAGCAAAATGTTTATGCTGGCCTAAGGTGCTTGAATTTCCTTTCATGGGTTCAAGCCACTTTAGATAGGCCTCATACTTTATAGGTTGCAAGATAGTTTGGATGGGCATGTTGAGAGGTGTGAACTCACGAGTAGGTTAGAGCTAGCTCTTTGTCTATTGTTTGAAAGGCTAAGCCTATACCTTAGGTATAGTGGTTCATCAATTACTACTAACCCTTAGGTTGGGAACTCATCTTCTAGCTTGCATACATCTCACCTCTAGCCAAGAGACTAGCCATATCCTTTATAGGAGTTTGGGTGAGAGATTGATGCAGTTTGCTAGAGTGGGGAAGCCCTCTCTTGTAGGCGATTGCTACAGTTTCCTCGTCATAGCCTTCAATATGGAGCATCTCATCCTGGAACCTACGTGTGGGATTTTAATGGCTCTTTATTTCATTCATATTAAAAAAAGGGTATCGACATCTTTCTCTGAGGATAACCTTGCACAAAATTAGTGACAAATGTGATGCATAACTGATGATGGTTGTTAGTGCTTGAGGGTGGAAATTTGTGGAACCACCCTAAGGCTACATCTTGTAGGTTAGAAGGGAAGACCCTGCACATTAAAGCATTATGCTGCTCTAGCAACATCATATACTGGTAGTGGTGTAGATGTGCCATAGGATCAATATATCCATCATAGTTGATAAACTTTGGCTTATAGAAACGCCGAGGAATGGCTTGATTCATGATGCTTGGACTAAATGGTGATTTATCAAGAATCTTGATCATGTTCTGAGTTATTTTCTTGGCGGTTTGATTCCAAGGTGCATTAAACCATAGGTTGAGCTCCTCTAGGCACTTGTCAACTAGGGATTATACATCTTATTTGGAAAATTTCTTCTGATTTCAAGTTTCCTTAGTAGAGTGGGAGGATTCAACAGTTTTGTTGTGGGGTTCTCTTTTCTCTCTGCTATTGGTATGAGAGTGGGAGGGATGATGGTGCTGGTTGATTCCTTCCACATCTTCACACTAGGGAAGACGTGTCCTTAGGAGGCTATTTTCTTGTGTTAACCTTTCCAACTCACATCCATACTCCCCCCTCTGATCTTGAAATTGTTTTTGAAATGTTTCAATTTGCATCAAGATAGTAGCAAGATATGGGGGAACGTTTTTGCAATGCCCCCGAACCCGAACTAGGATATTATATCTAATGGGCCCTGGATTTAGATCATTACGTTACATTGATTCGATAACCAATGTTCACTATCCAATATTCATAATTCAATAACCATAAATTCATAGTTCAATATCCAATAATTTATGGAAGCGTATTCACATACTTAAATAATTGCAGAAGCGTGTATCAATATCGCATAGATCACAATAGTCCAATAACAATGATTCACAGCGGAAATAACAACATAATCTATAATGATAGTCAATATAGTAGAGTAATCAGTATCTACATCAATAAGGTGCCCTCTCACCCAAAATACACACAAAGGAAATGAATATCTACTAATTCAAAAGTATGGACCCAACGTAACGGGTCCCAAAATATGTCTAAAATAGATGTGAGAATAAAAGAAAAGTTGAGGATGTCGTAGCATGTCTCTCAAATGGAGGACCTGCAATAATAATCAGCCTGAAAAAATAAATGGCTGGGTTAGTCCCAACTTATAAGCAATCTAATTAACTAAAGACAACATGAAGCAAAGCATAAATCTGAGTATTAGAACGTTCAAAGACCAATACAAAACTATGTAGGGATCAAAATACTAATCATAATCATGCTATCACAAGTTGAACAATAATCAAATATTAAACTGAAGTCAAATGTTCAATTCAAAGTTCTAAGTCCAATAAAGAATTCTAACTTCATAATTTGGAGTTCAATACTAAACAACGAATAAGAATCAGTATCCAAATGAGTAATTCAATATAGAGTTCAAAGCTTATAAATTCAATGACATGTTGGTTTCGAAAGATCCAATGTTCAATGATTCTAAGTGTTTTTAGAGTTCACATGATTCAAAGTGTACAAAGTTCGATATTCAAAGTGTTTGGAGTTTGATAATTCAAAGCATTCAAAGTTTAATATTCAAAATGTTCAATGTTCAATGTTTTAATGGTTCAATGTAAAGTAATCGTATGCTCTAATCAACCCCACTGGGTCTTAATCTCGTACCAAACACCATGAGTAGGCTCAATGTCCTTGTTGTAACCCCAAGGGTAAGGTCTTAATCTTCTATTTAATCCCCAAAAGTAGGGCCAATATCCATTGTTGATGCATGTCAATCCCATGAAAAAAATGTGTAGTGGTCTATGTCTTGTAAGTGTCCTATGGTCTCACAAGTTCAAGACATGAAGACAATGAGGACCAAAGATTTGAAGAAGAGATCAAAAACTACCTCAGACTTACCCCACTAATAAAGGTATAAAGCATGCATTGCATAGTATTTTAAGATCTTAAAATAAATATAGACATGGTGGTAGGCCCCTCACAAAACCCAAGGAAAGAAGGCCCAAGAACAAGCCCATTTGGAGTGCCTATACCAAGATCTTAGGATCTTAGAGCCATAATCAATTGTAGAGCTCGCAATCGATCACGGCACAATCTATTACGAATCTTGTAATTGATTGCGACACAGATCTAAGTGCAGATTTGAGACTCCTAAGAGCTAGGCCCCATAGGCCACAATCGGTTGTGAAACTAATCTTAACCTTGACTCCCAGACTTGCAATCGATCAGGGATCTCGCAATCGATTTCGAGCCTGATCTTAAGTCAAAATTGATTGCGAGATACACAATCGATTACAAGCTATAATCAATCTAGGATCTCCTAATCGAGTGCGAGGGCAATTTTGGTAAAAAAATAAAACATAAAATTCAAGGCGAGATTTTCGAAATTTAAACCCCATTTTTCAAAATCTAAGGCTCTAAAGATATGCCTGCTTTAAAAGATTCCAATCCTAAGGTTGTGGGTGCTCCTCATCCCTATAAAAGGGAATTTTTCCCTTTAGGATAAGGGATCTCCAACACTTCAAGATACTTAGAGAGGGTCACAAAGTTTACTAAATTGAGAGTCTCCCCTAATTAGAAAAACACCATTATTCTACTGGTTCTAAACTTGAATAGCTAACATCATACTCAAGAATCAGTCTCCCTTTCTCTCCTCTTGAATACCACTCTACTACTATTGAAAGAGAACTTATGGTGAGTCTTTCCCAAGAGGAAACTCACACTTGGCTGAGCTCAAGGAGCACTAGAGCCAAGAGCTTAGAGCTTGTGCATAGCTAAGACAAACTAGCTCAACAAGGAGCACCCCACTTTGTGCAACTAGAAACATCAACCATTTTATGGTAATAGTTGCTTTTCCTTACATTCATATTTACTATTGTGCTTTCTTTGCTTCCACTGGAGACACCGGAAGCTTGACTACCTCCGTAGAAGACACCGGAAGTAGTTCACATTCGCTAGAGACACCGAGTGTTGTTGTTTAGCTTGCTTGTGAGAAAGTAGCTAGGTTTTGTATATTGACCTAAGTTGTAATAGTACCTAAATGAAATATACCTAAGCTTGGTGGTGAGCTTTAGAAGAGTGGACATAGACCCTAGTGCTGAACCCCTATAAATCTCTTGTTGTGGATTGTGTGTGTGATTGCTTGTCTCTTTACTTTAATGCTCATTACCACTTTTGCACTTTACTTGTTTAACATATTTGAGTAGACACCTTGTAGCACACACACACACTTGGGCTAAGTTAAAAAGATTAAAATCAACCCCAAGATTTGATAAAGGGGTAAGATAATTTTAGATATCATTCACCCCCCTCTAGGATAACTTTAGTGCAATTTCATCCGTGAACCAAAGAGTATGTCTGAAGTACTTTCTCACACTTAGCCTTGTAAGTAGGCCCAAAGAGTTAAGGACACACTTAGCCTAGTGTCAAGGCCCACATAGTCAATGGTCATACTTAGTCCTATGACAGGACCTAAAATGTGTAATACCCCGCATTACACTAAAAGGGTAAAAATCTAATTTAACAAACTAAAGGGTAAAGTTATCACTTCATATGTTTACACAGACCTTAGAGTGGTTTAGGAACCCAATGAACCAAGTTAGAAGTGTAAGACTCAAGTTGGGTCTTGAAGTCAAGTTCGAGAGTTATCCTGATTATGTATTTGGGGTAACTTCATGAGACCATTGGCACTAATACCGAGAGAATTAGAGTCCTAAAAATATATCTATAGAAATATCTAGGAGTTTACTTTCCAACCCATCAAATGGTGTGAAATTATGATCCCCCAAGAAGAAGTTATGACAATTCTCCCATAATGAGTTAGTGCTGATAGGCCCACAAAATTAGGGTAGCTTCCCTAGCCCACTGACACGAATCTCGAGTGAATTAGAGGGTGATCCATACCTTATTAGAAAGGTCTTGGAGTCTAGTTTTCAACCCAATAAATGGAGATCAATTAGAGTTGTGTAAAGAAAGTTATGAGTGTTTTATTATAAGGAGGTATAAGTTGAGAAAATCCTATCCATTTGGATCGATCCAGGACCTCTCTAGTCTCAATAAAATGCATGAACAGTGTTGGATCAATCGAAATGCCCAGATTACAAAAAAAATTTAGGAAAAATGAATTTTTCAATTTGGGGAGTGTGGGACCCTCCCAACTTGACCTAAAACCCTATAAATATAATAAGGGAACCCTAATATCCTCATTTTACATAAGAAAGAATGAGAGGAAGAGGGAGAGAAGGAAAATTAAGGAAAAGGCTAAGGTTTGAAGGATTTTAGGGATTCTTGAAGAACAAAGCTAGGAACAAAGTTGTGATTCAATAAAAAGATAATAAACTATGCAATCTATCATTTTTTATCTAAGGTGCTTAGGTATTAAAGGATTCAAGAGTTTTCTTAAGTTTTGAAGGCCAAAGTTCCGTAAAATTTTTGAAAAAGGCTAACTGAGAAAAAATCTGATATTTTTATATGAAAATCATGGATTTTAATTATTTTAGATATAGGTTTTGAACTTGCATATGATCTTTGTCTTTTATCTTGATTCAAGTATGAAAGCATAGGATATGAGTAAAGTTTTCTACAAAATAGTATATGTATCACCATATTGCTGAATCTTATTATATGTTATTTATACCTACATATGAGTTATAGAATAATTGGTAAAGAAGATTAATAAGGTAAGTTATATGTACAGCATGAGATTTTGGAAAGAAATCTATAGATTGTTTTAGGATGGTCAAGCAAAACCCTTGTTTTGAAACTAATACGGTTCTGTTAAATGCTAGATCAAGTTACTATTATATGTAAGAGTGTAAGTATATGTAGAATGATTAAATTGTTAGTGTTATGATCTCTACAATATAAATTGTTAAAGTTATGAATTCTGCTATATGAATTTATGAAAGATATGATTTCTGAAAAGCTACATGTTATGTTTGGTTTTTGTGGGCATCGCGGAAAGACCGGGAAGTTTACCTACCCTACTTCGGGGAAGAACTGCACCCATCTTGTCGGCCTCTGGGCTATGGTTTTCGGAGTCGCCACCAACTCAAGTTTTTACAGGCAGGGTTGGACGCATGCCTCCTTTCTGGGGGAATTGAGGGTTACATACGGGCTTTTTAGGGCCTGGGCTAGGCACTTGGGCCTAGGGTTGACTCTCAGACTAGTTTAGTTTTCAGGGATCTGGGTAAGCTGTTTAGTTGTAATTGGAGAAGGTATTAGGCACCCCAATTACCCACCTTTTTAGGGTGGCTCCTCTAACCTAGCAACTTCCAAATGCTAGTAAGCAAAAGTGTATGTATGTGGTTATTTTATTTTTATTGGTCTAGACCACCCCTGTGGTGTGATCATTGTAGTTGCACCTGAGACATAGTCTCTGGCTGCCTACATACCGGATCTTGTATAGTTGTGTGTTCCTATAGTTTTATCGGGATCAAACTGCATGTAGCTCTGAGGTTTTGTAAGTCTCGATAGTCAAGTACGTCTAACAGTGAGACTGGTTCAAGGTAAGTTCATTTTAGGGTTTTTATATACTTACAAAGTACTTTCCGCTGCTGAAACATGTTAGTAAAAAGGGGTTAAAACTATGTTGTACCAATTTGAGTGTTTTAGGGAATTGACTGGGTTATGGCCGAGTCCTAGGGTCTTTGGATTGTGAACTAGTACGACATGACCCTAGGGTAAGGTGAAGACTTATAAAAAAGTCAAGAATGATTGAAAGGCAATGATTGGGTTGAGTTATCAATTGGATCACACTGACGTAGCAGCCACGATACCAGCATTGTCTCCTAGGTAAAAATTAGGTGTTAGATACTTAAATGCTTGGTATTGGACTTAGACTATGTACAAAGGTTAAAGAAGGGTTTTGGAGGTTGGAAGAGGGGTTTAGACTAGTGGAATTTCATTCCCACCTTCTGATTTGTTAGAAAGGGTAAAATTAGAATTTTCTAATTAGTACACCTGAACTCTATATGTACACCTCATATTTGGTACACCCAATCTTTCACAAAATGAAAGTTTAGGTGTATGGCCTTAATTAGGTCCCACCTAATCTTTACAGTTAATTCCAAGTTCTAGAATTAATGTGAAGAATGTATTTTGTCAGTTTTATAGGTTTGTGGGTTGTCATGAGTGTTTGGACACTTGGGGACAGAGGTTGAATCAGGTACGCCTGAAATGCTTGTACGCCTAATATCTCACAGAATAAGAGATCAGGCGTACTACCTCAATTGGGTCCTTTTTTATTTTGAGGATCTGTCAAGGGGTTGGGGCCTTATATTTAAGTGTTTATAGGGATTGAGGGACCATTTGTGAGTCAGTGTAGGGTTGAGGGTATTATGGGGATTCTCTATTTTGGTACGCCTGAAAGATCATGGTACGCCTGAAATGCATGTATGCCTGATATCTTACAGGATGAGAGATCAGGTGTACTACCTAAATTGGGTCTTTTTTTGTCCCACTGATGTGTTAGATGGCTAAGACTTTGTGTTGAAGTCTTTTTAGGGATTGGGGGACCATCCATGGATCATTGTGGGATTAGAGACAATTTAGGGATTTTTCTATTTTGGTACACCTGATATCTCACAAAGTGTGTGGATGAGGGTGATATGGTGGGCCGTCTTTCCATATGTTAGAAGGAGAGAGGAGGTGAAGGAGAGAGTGGGGCCCATGGGGAGGGGTGCATGGCTGTGCATTATGGTCCTAGGGTACTCATCCTTCATTTGGAATATTCCAAATGGAGGGTGTAGGATTTAAGGAAAGTTTCAAGGGCATTTTGGGTAAAAATATAATTTTTTAGAATAAGCAATGATTGTTTTTTCCAGATTTCTCCCCTTTACTGTATGGGCTTATTTTTTGGATCCTATGGCTCCTAAATTTTTGAGATGAATATGTTTTTCGCATCTCTCAGACATTTTGGTCATAACACAATTGTCGGAATTAGAATCGGGTTTGGACAAGTAGGTCAAAACTAGCTCCAAAGGTTAACAGACTGGCCTGTACCAGTGAAAGAAGGGTAAGAAGGTAAAATTGGTTTTAGAAACCTTCATATGAAAGATATTCCTTGAGATTTATGAGTCATAGGCTCTGACTGTTAGCGAATCAAATGCTTGAGCTGAAAGTTATGCCCGAAACCCTGAATTATCTTAGACCAAACTCCGCATAGACCTATAACTGGTTTTTCTTGGGTTTGAATGGGGTGTGATAGAGATCATGGTGTTTATGTCTTGGAGTTGCGATGCCATGGGGCTTGATAAGTAGAGAATCTGATCCCTAGTGAATTTTTGAGAGATTTTTGAAGGAAGATCGCCTAATCTAGAAAAACGCATTGGGTTGGCGAAGAATTGAATCAATGAGTTGTGCTGGGTTTATGGAGGGGTTTTTTGCATTAGAAAATTTATTGAATATCTCAAAAAACTTGAAAAAATGAGCATGACCTTGATGGATTTGGACTTCCAAAGAGTTCTCGAGGGCTCCCAGAGTGTCCATGGCTGATATAAGTGAATATGTTGTATTTTGGGGACAGATTGGAGCAATGTTGGGGCATTGTGCCCTTTGTAGTTTTTATTGGAAGGATTCAAGGCTTACCAAAGTGTGGCCACTGACCGGTTGAGTTTTTGACTTGTGTTGGGTTCTTAGGGTTTTACTGAAGGTTCGATTTTGAGGATAAATAGTGTATTTTGAGTGTGAGGGTAAAATGATAATTTTCTTACCCTTTTGTGCCTCAATATGGGAATGCTGATGAGGGTTGGAGAATCTTGAAAAAAATGGGCTTCATAGCTCATAGTTTGAGGTCTTTGGAGGTGCAGGGGTAAAATGGTCATTTATCAATTTTTTGGGATTTTGATGCTAGAGGCCTTATGAAAGTTTCTAAAATCCAGATTTCTTCATTATAGAGAGTATTTGGAGAGTTGTGGAGAAAATGGGTTCAAATGGGCTTTGATTTAGATTTCTGAGGGTGTAGGGGTAAAATGGTAATTTGCCAGCCTTTCGATGCTTTGATTTGGGAAGGCTTATGAAGGTTGAAAAATTCAAAGTGCCTTTATTATAGAAAAGATGTCAGAAAGTGGGGTTTGATTGGGTTTGATTTGAGCTTCTAAAGGGGCATGGGTAAAATGGTAATTTGTCCGCCTTATGATGCTTCAATGTGGGAAAGCTAATAAAAGTTAAAAAATTCAAGGTGATGATGATTTAGAGCACTTTCATTGCATTTGTAACCAAAATGTCCATTGAGAATGCTTGCCTATTCAAAGTTCAGGGGTGTCTAGACCTTGGTCTTATCTCATGCTGTAATGAACTCATCTGACTTCATTTATAGATCTGAGTCAAAATTTGGGTGCTGACAGTTTCCATGCCCACCCTTCATCATTCAAGGATTATTGTAATGAGGCTTGAGCGAACCCTTCGCCGGGGGTAATAAGGCTTGAACAGACCCTTCGTCGGGGGTAATGAGGCTTGAATAGACCCTTCACTAGTGGTAATGAGGCTTAAATAGACCCTTCGCTAGGGGTAATGAGGCTTAAACAGATCATTCACTGGGGGGTAATGAGGCTCGAACAGATCCTTTTTCCGGGGGTTAATAGGCTGATATAACATCGTATTGTAATGATTTATCTTTAGCATGAGACTACTGAAATGTTATATGTGAATGTTTGAATTCTACGTGAAAGAATGAAAAGAAAGTGAAACTTAAAGAAAGACTAAAATCTGAAATATACAACAAAGGAAAGTAAGAATGCTACATGTTAAGAAAAGTGATAAGAAAACGAATGAAAGTAAAATGAAAGAACAAAGGTAAA
>JAOXJP010215898.1:0-11794 GCA_025762735.1 Platanus orientalis
GTAGCACCCTAGTGCACTTGTGAGTATTCACCTCACCCTTCCTCTTTCTACTTTTCTGTTATTTTCTTATTCTCCTCTCTTTCTACTTTTCTGTTATTTTCTTATTCTCTTCTCTTTCTTTTCCTTTTTTTTTTCTTCTTCTTCTTAAACTTCCATTAAAGCACCTTCAAGTTTATGAAATTTCATGATTTAACCCATAAATTCTTATCAGAATTTAATGAAATTTTATCTGTAGAACCCTAGAACATGTCAGAAACGGCTATACAAATTTCAGAATTTTCTGATGCGTCAGAGGGGTATGTTGGTATTTTTTGGATTTTCTGTTTAAAATTACAAAAATACCCTTCCGAGATCTTTTCTTATACTTTATTATATTTTTATGTTCTAACTCCTTATTTTCTTTCTATGATTTTATTTTTTGGTTCTTACATTTTCGTGGCTACTTTTTTGTTTCTAAACTCTATTCTTGATTTATTTGCTTCCGCAACCTTCATTTAAAATTATTTGAGGCCTTGGAAATTATTCTACTTCAATTTTTAGTATCTTCTCCCATGTACTGCATCAATGGTTATTCTTTTCTCTTTTTTACTTCTAATTCTTTTGTCTTAAAATTATTGTACAATCTGGACTTGTATATTTCAATTATTTTTTGGTCATGAATACTAGAAATCTATAGTTTTTTTTTTTTGTGTGGTGTCCAGATATAGATTTTTTTAGCTTAAAAAAAGGATATAATTGTTAAGCTTTAAGGTTTTGTACTGGTATCTATTTTTATGATTGTTTCAAATTTTATTTTCTTTTTATTTTCTCATATTAAAATCTGTCCTAATTTATATATAAGCATAGTGAAATCATTGCTAAAAATATTTTATTGACATCAATACTGTGCTTATCTCAGCTAAGTTGTATGTTTATATATTCAGCAAGCAGCTCTCCTAGATTGTGGCTTGATAAAATCCTTTTTTTAACCATAAAAAAAAGAAAAGAAGAAGAAGATATTTTTGCATCCAGATACAACAATATATAATAGCTACTAATTCTGTACAATTTGCACTGCTAGGCCTGTACATTCAGATACAATATATAAAGTGCCAAACAATGCATGGAATTTTAAAATTACTTGAGTGGTGAGGAGTTTGGGCACCTCTTAATTTTGATGAAGGGTGCTTTCTCTTGAAAACATAAAAGAATGCTTTTCTATGCTTTCTATTGGATGATTCACACAGTGGATGAACTAGAGGTATTTTTTATCTTTTCACTAGGGACATCCCCTGTTGTCAAATTTTATGGTGCCTTAATCACTGCTTTGAAAATAAATATTATATATATATATTTAAAATTTTGTGAACAATACAAAGCAATGAGCCAAGAGTTGTTTGTAAGAGATGCACTTAAGATCTAAAAAAAGGTAGAAAATAAAGAAGAAAGAAAGGGGATGAGAAGAAGAGAAAGAGGAAGAAAGAGGGTTGTATGTTGTGTGGAGAGATTGGGTTTCTTTCGACACGACTAGCTGTTTTTATATTAATGCAATAAATGTCCATACCCTGGTATATACACAGTCATGTATACCTTTTCATATAAACCCCTTATGACATTAATACCCTCATACTTTGTACATGTATGTAATCCTCATACTATTAACACTCCCCCTCAAGCTGGCATGTATACACTACGCATACCAAGCTTGGACACAATAGCACTAAATTGGGGTGTGGATTAACCCTTTGTAAAAATATCAATAAGTTGGTCTCCTGTCCGTACATAGGCTGTGCATATCATTTCTGACTAGAGCTTTTCTTTAATGAAATGACGATCAACCTCAATTTGTTTGGTGTGGTCAAGCTGCTTCCGATTATAGGCTATACTGATGGTAGCCTTGTTATCACAATAAAGACTCATAGGGTCTCGAACATGTAAGCCCAACTTTAAAAGCATGCATCAGATCCACTACAGCTTACAAATACCATTTTCCATTGATCTAAATTTTGCTTAGGCGCTAGAACGAGGTTGATCTCCTATATAATATTCATCCGGCCCAATCTACATCAGTGTGGGCTTCAACAGTGGTAGTTACATGCATATATTAACTAGCAAGTCCCACACCATAAGATTTGTCAAGTCTGGTTAGAGAGATAAATCAACTTCCGTTCCAGCCTTTGGTACCTTCCAATATCAATAAGTCGTTTGCCATAATCTTTTCTAAGTTCATAATTAGGATCATTGGAGTATCACATGGCCTACAACCCAGCATCATCAAGAATATAAAAAACATACTTTTTTTGAGATAGATACACTCCTCTTTTTGAGAGAAGTACCTCTATTCCGAGTATATATTGTAGTGGCCTAAATCTTTATGCAACACACAATGGAGATGATACCAAAGTTGATGTAGAATGATAGCTGAGTATTTGAATAAAACCCAAGATATGTAGTGGAAACAAGAATAAGGTTAAAGACCCAAGAATTGAACTTTAAGTAATCAAAGTTTAATGAAAATAGAAGAAACCAAATTAGAGGGGTTTAGAAGAATTGAAACAAGAAAAAATGGAGAAAAGAGAAGAATGAAACCCAAAAAGGCATTTTTGTAATTTCTAGGCAGAAGCCTGAAATTACCAAAATACCTTTTGTCGTGGGTCAGAAAAATTTGAGAAGGTGATTTTGACATATATGAGAAGAATGTATACCAAATTTCAATTTATTTTGATATTTCTAACTATTAGAAAGCTTAGGCTGTACATAATTAATTCAAGAAACTTGGAAAATGGAGAACATTAAAGAACAAGAGAAAAAAAGAAGAAAGAAGAAGAAAAAGAAGGAGAAAATAAATAAGAAAAAAATACTATCACCATCCATGGGTTTGAAGAGAAGGAGTTCCACTCATTGAGAGCAAGAAATCAACCAATTTTTTTTATATTAATTCTATCATACCAATACAAAAATATGCAGCTTTATATATAGACTCACAAACCTAAGAAAATAGCAAGAAACCAAATTAGAAACACTTAAACTACTTACTTGATACCTAATACTTTTTTAAACTCAAAACTACTAAAACCTTGACTTTCTAAAAACAAAAAGTACCAAAATCAAGCCCTTTTAGAGGATTTCGACCAATACTCTGAGGTTCCCACTTTGACTTGTTGACTCACTAAAATTAATAAAATACCCTTGGCAATAAAGCCTTATTTCTAAAAGACAACAACAAAAACCATTATGACCCTCATGTCCTAGACTTTTTTAACTCACGAAATATTTACTAAAACAGTAAACTAACTAGGTAAAGACCAATACTAAACTAAAAGATTCCATCATGTGTCCAAAGGTATTCCTCCATGGTCTTTCCATGTGGACCCCACCAAGATCATGTGTGGGTCCCACATTGCCTCCAGTGTCCGCATCGAATCATTAATTTCAAACTTCTTGCTTAAATTTGTTTTTCAGGTTTTTGACTTCACCAAAATCATCTCCTGTCACGACAATGTTGCCCACATATACTATAAGAGCAATAATACCACTACTTTGATGCTTGATAAATAGTGTATGGTCTACCTAACTCTTCACGTATCCTTTTTTTTTTTTTTTTTCCGCATAGCACTACTAAATCATTCAAATCTTGCTCTTGGTGACTGTTTCTGCCCATAGAGTGCCTTCTTCAATCTTCACACTTTCCCTTTAGCTATGAAATGTTGAAAGTCTAGAAGTGGTTTCATATGGACTTATTCTTGTAAATCACCATGGAGGAGTGCGTTTTTTACATCCACTTGTAGTAAAGGCCACCCTTTATTCATTACCATTGAAATCAATATTTGTATTGAGTTCATCTTGGCAACCAATGCAAATGTTTCTTGATAGTCTATACCATAGGTCTATGTATACCCCTTTGCAACCAGCCGCACTTTATATCTATTAATTGTTCCATCGGCTTTCAACTTCACTGTAAAGACCCATTTGCACCTAACTGTGACCTTTTCTTGTGGAAGATTTCTAAGTACCATACTTTTCTAATGCATTCATCTCTTTGATCATAGTTTGTTTTCAGGATTTTTGGGATAGTGCTTTAGACACATTGTGAGGAATAGAAATGGAAGACAAAGCAAATGTTTTGCTCTTGGGTGGGAAAAAATTATAAGACGCAAAATTTACGATAGGGTGTTGAGTGCAAGTAAGAACACTTTTTCTAGGAGAAATAGGAAGATGTAAGTCAGACAATGGAGTGGGATTTCCTTATTCAGATGGTACTGAAGAATATTTTCGAGGAGTTACATGAGGAGTTAGGACTTTCCCTTTCTTTTGTGCATATACTTGTAGATCCTTTAATGTGTCAACTCCTTGCTGCATTTGAGAGATAACTTTCTCTTGGAAATCTGAATTTTCTACAGTATCCTCTCCGTAAGTATCATTTACATCTCACTTGTAGTGATCGCTACCATGGCCACCATTGTTAAAGATATGATGAGGAACTGGACGTGGTGAAGATTATCACTAATTCTGCCTTTCTGAGGATAAGACCGACTAAGAGTAAAAAACAAGACAAATTCAAAGAAGGTGACATCAAGGGAGACAAACTGCTTTTTGGAATACACATTTTAAGGCTTTTGGATCTACCTTGGATTGATCAGCCTTAGGAACATGTACAAAACATACACAACCAAAAACTTGAGGTTGAATGGGAAACTGGGGACAAGTGGGAGAAAGAACTTGTCAGGGAAATTGGAAGTTAAGAATGTGAGTGGGAAGTCAATTTTTTTTTTGGATAAATAACGACTTTATTGAAAAGAGAAAAGAAAAGAACACAAAGTGGGGCCAAAGGCCTACACCGGAAAAATCGGGATTACATTAGATCTGACAATACTTTGCTGCTCAACCCCCCACTTAGCCAATTTGTCCGTAAGCCCATTTTGGGTCCTAAAAACATGCACAAACTCAGTTTGTGAAGACACCACCAAATCTCTAATTTCATGGATTTACTGGGCATATTTCCAAGAACCCAACGAAAAGTCCAAACCCCATGCCACCACAACCGAAGAATCACCTTCAACCAAAGGCACGTGCAAATGAAGATCACGAACGTCCCTCAGCCCCATAAGCAGCCCCAAAACCTCAACTTTGGTGGAATCCGTTACACCAATAGGACCCGCCACAATCCGTACAATCTCACCTTTAGAATCCCGAATAACACAACCAAACCCATTTGGCCTTGGATTACCCAGAGATGACCCATCAAAATTAAGCTTGAGTTCCCCCGTGGGAGGAGGGGACCAACACTTATGAAGTTGTTCATCTTCAAAGAGTTCATCAAAATGCAAGTCTTCCAATCCCGAACAGAATCCGCCAAAGAAAGCCTTGAAAAACATTAGTCACAAAGAGCCAACTTCCCACTTTCCGAATAATAGAGTTGATGATTTCCTTAAACGACTTTTGAAAATCTTCAAAGATTCTTAAGTTCCTTTCTTTCCATAAGTTCCAAATCATAGTGTGACATAAGCATTGCCAAAAACACCTACCTTTCTCCAATTCTCCTCCAAGCCACTAACCACCCATAAAGTGAAAAGATCCACCAAGTCCCTCGGCATCACCCAAAAAATGTTAAGATTATCGAGAAAATAACTCCAAATAGCTCTTGAGTAAGTGCATTAAAGAAAGAGATGGTTCAAGGATTCCCTCTCCTTTCTACACAGGACACACCAATGCGTAGAAATAAACATGAAAGGTTTTCTCCGCTGCAACATATCCGTAGTGTTGACCTGATTAAGGCTTGCCATCTAGGAGAAGGCCTTAACCCGAGGGGGAATAGGAGGCTTCCAAATTTTAGAGGCCGGGAAAGGGAGAAGGGAGAGAACAGGGCTATATAATGAAAGAAAAACATACTTGGATGAAAACAAACCGGATGGAGACAAATCCCAAACTCTTTGGTCCTCGAAAGAAGAGGAAAGGAACACATCATTAAGGCTAGACATAAGAGAATCAACCCATTCCACTTCCCAGTCATAAAGGTTCCTTGAAAAAATCAAAGTCCAAGAAATACCAGTGAAAGAGTATGAAATGACCTCTGAATCTTTAGCTTCCTTATTGCAAGCTAGGCTGAAAAGCTTAGGAAAGGAGGATGAAAGAGATTGGTCATTCCACTAAACATCCTTCTAAAAACGAATGTTCCTACCATTCCCCACAACAAAACGGAGATGGGGAGTAACAATGGGATAGAGAGCAATGATATTCTTCCAAATCAAGGATGAAGATTGGTTAGGTTAAGGGGTTAACGTCCCATCCATTTGAGTGAAAGGCATACTTGCTCGAAATAATGGAATGCCAAAGACTTCCTTTCTCCATAGAGAACCTCTAATTCCACTTAGATAATAGAGCCACATTCCTATCCTTTAAACAACCCACACCCAGCCCTCCATGATCTTTAGGTCAACAAGCCACCTCCCATTTGATTAAATGAGACTTTTTCTCCCTACCCCCTTCCCAAAGGAAATCCCTTTGGCTCTTCTCCAACACCTTCATAACCTTCACCGGCATTTTGAAAAGAGATATGTAGTAAATCGGAATATTTGCCAGGGCTGAATTGAACAAAGTGATTCTACCTCCCAACGAAATATAGAACCTCTTCCAATGTGAAAGCTTTTTGTTCACCATTTCCACAATTGAATCCTAAAAAACACCACATTTTTGGCTCCCTCCCAAAGGCATTATGAGATACTTCAATGGCTAGTGCTCCACCCTATAGGTTAGTAATTGGGCATACTGGCTAACCTCACTCTCTTCAATTCCAATCACCGCCAGGCTCGGCTTCGAAAAATTAACCATAAGACTCAAAATTGTCTCATAAATCTTAAGAATGCAGTTTAAATGGGTCACCTATTCCACAGAATCTTTGATAAAACAAATAGTGTCATCAACAAATTGCAGATGAGATATCCGGACACCATCCCTCCCAACACCAAAACCATCAACTAGGGAATTTGAGAAAGCTTTAGACATTAGAGCACTAAAGGAGTCTGCCACCAATGTGAACAAAAAAGGGGATGATGGATCACCTTGCCCACGGGACGAACTAAAGAAGCCCTTAGATGCATCATTAAGCATAATAGAGAAATGCTGGTGATCCAAACATCCCATAATCCACCCAATCCATTTCTCACCAAAACCTTTCTTCTGAGCACCCATCTTAGAAAAGCCAATCAACCCTGTCATAAGCCTTCTCCATGTCAATCTTTCACACCAACCTAGACTTCTTCTCTTTCTTAATCCCATCAACATATTAAAAAGTGATAAGAATCTCGTCCGTAATTTGTCTACCCTTCACAAAGGCACTTTGTGACAAGTCAACCACCATTCCTTTAATCTTCCAGATCCGCACAGACAATACTTTAGCAGTAATCTTGTAGAGACTGGTAACCAAGCTAATAGGTCTAAAGTCCGAAAGCTCCACCGCTTCTTTTTTCTTAAGGAAAAGCACAAAAAACGTAGCATTTGTCCCTACATTGATAATTCCGCTTGCATAAAATTCGGTGAGCACTTTCATTATATCATTCTTGATAATGTTCCAACATACCTGGTAGAAACACATGGAGAAACCATCTGACCCTAGGGATTTGTCTTTTGCCATTCCAAAGATGGCCTCTTTAACTTCCTCTTCCGAAAAAGTCATTTCCAACATAGCCGCTTCCACCACCCCTAGAAAATTGGAGAACAAATTATCAATAACTGGACGACCACCCTCCTCCTTAGAGTAAAGAGACGAATACAAACGGATGGCTTCCTCTTTGATTCTATCCAAATCTTCCATAGTCTCCCCTTCAATCACAAGTCTAGCAATAGAGTTCTTTTGGTTTTTACCATTGGCCATCTAATGAAAAATTTTAGTATTCCCATCCCCTTCCTTTAGCCACTTATACTTTACTTTTTGACTCCAATGAATATCTTCGCATTTAAGAATCACTTCCAAGTTAGCTAACAACTCCTTTTTCTTATTAGCCATTCCCACAGGATATAATTCTTCCTCATCAACCAGAATATCAATCATTTGAATGTCATTCAAAATCTCAGTTTTCTTCACAGTCAATCTCCTAAAGGACTCTAGATTCCACTTCAACAACTTTTCTTAACAAAATGAAGCTTTTTCATAAATCGGAACCCCTCCCAACAACCCACCACACATTCTTCCCACCACCTTCTAACATTATCATGGAAAGAAGGATGGAGAGTCCACATGTTCTCAAAACAAAAGGGGGAAGGACCCCAGTTTAGCTTGGATGTATTCAACATAACCAGCCAGTGATCTGAAACAATCTTCGGAAGCCCTTCTTGGAAAAAAAACGAGGATAAAGTTCTTCCCAATCATTCGAAACAAGGAATTTGTCAAATTTGCATAAAGTAGGGGGGTCACGATCATTGGTCCAAGTAAACTTAGCATTAAGGAGAGGACAATCCAGAAGAGAACACTTGTTCACAAACGCCCCGAAATCACGCATACTTCTAGTAACCCGAGTTTGAGAATTCTTCTCCTGAACAAACCTAATGACATTGAAGTCGCCTCCAATAACCCACAGGTCCTGCCAATAACCTCGCACATCAAATAACTCTTCCCAAAAAAGGTGCCTGTTATACGGAGAAGATAGACCATAGATCCCAGTAAACATTCACTCAAATCCGGATACCCCTGCTTTCAACTGCACCACTAACAAACGGTGTCTTTTGGCATTCCACATTTAGTAAGCAAGGTAAACCCTCAAAAGAACCAAGTGAATCGGAGTTGGGGACATAAAACTGGTCCAAAGGATTAGCATAAAAGGAATTGAAGGAATGAGAGACTGAAGATTATAAAGGAAAGGAAGGAATCATACCTCGGCCCTCTATGGAATGATTGTTAGAGAAAGTAGAGAGAATTTGAGCACTTAGATGCCTGCCGAAAACAAGGGGTCCCCACAACACCATTTTGAGATATTCCTGGGTTGTATATAGAGACTAGTGTCATCCCTTGACCCGGAACATCAGATGCAACATCTTGATCCCCTCCTTCATCTTCCTGCGATTTCGAGTAGTCCACCAACCTCCCCTGATGGGAAGGTGTGTAAAAGGCATGGAAAGAAACAGTCCCATCAGATGTTTTGCCTTCCTAAATGAATTCATCGGAATCTGACTTAGACTCTCTCCACTGCTTAGTCACAGGTCTCTGCATCTCCCCCAAATGCAACATCTAGGAATTGCATTCTTCTGATTCATCACCTCCATGCCTTACTTCCCTGTCAATCGTTGCTTTTAGGTGAGGTAGCACACAGAGGCTACAATCTGGAGTCACAAAACCAACCCCCTCCAATGTTGTAGGCGATGAAGAGCTTCCCTGAGAAAGGGAATGCTTAAGACCACCCATGGAACCCCCCATGAAAATAACTTCGCTGCCTTTTTCCGATACCATCTTTGATTAAAGGAGCTTGCGTCCACCACCACAACATTTTCCTTCTCACAAACCTCCAATTTTGCCGACGAAACCCAAGCCTTCTCGAGTACATCATCTATTCCTTCCCTGTAAACACGCTTAACACCAGCCAATGCCTCACTATTCATCTTAAGTTTGGCTTTACTGGGTTGGACCTTATGGTAGAGCGATTTAGGCCCATAATCCTTGGGTCTCCAAACCCAAGCGGCTTTAGAGGTAGATGGCCCAGGCCCATCAGCAGCTTCGGGCACCCGCTACTGCTCAACCAAATTGGAGTTGTTGTTTGACATCTGCTTCCCTCCAATCTCGCCCTTGCTTAACACATGAGATCTAACGGTTCTCTCTTCCGCCTTATGATCCAAAGGTCCCTGATGAAAATCGACCATCATAGGCCCGATACCTGAGAGGCCATTCAAACCCTTCATGTTATCCACCAAATTTAATGATGAGTTTAAGTTTCGAAAATTGGAAACCCTAGCCATAGTATTGTTTGACCATCCAATGGCCTGACCATGTGCTCCCAGATCCAAGGGCCCTTGAGATGCCACCACTCCTTTATCCGATTTTTTAGTTTGATCCGCCATGGACGACTTGAGTGTTGACTCAACAACCCCCCAGCCTCAAGCGACCTTTGTAAAACCGCTTCAACCTCAACCATGAGCACAAAGGGTTCCCCCTTTATCATTCGGTCAATTATTCTTGGAATCTCCATTAACCTGATTGCCTTTACTTTCATTCTCACAACAGAAATAGATTTGTAGAATGAGGATCCAACTCCAGCAATCCCCCTCACCTTCCACCAACCCTAATGAAGGTCTCCAAAGACCACTCTAATAGAGGAAGCCCCCCCACACGAATCCACCGATTGCCTGCTGGCAAGATTCTTGTGGCTCAAACCGACCACCGATTGAATACCAGAATTCCATTACCCACTCTAATATGACCCTTATTGACTAAAGCCTCGATTTCCTTCTCCGATTTAGCAGTAAAGAAAGCCTGGCTGGCAGGTAATCCTATAGGCATCATCATAAAATCGTCTTCCCCTTCCTTGCGAAAATGGCTAGCAACAACCGAGCCAATAATCTTCCAGGTCACAGTCACCCCCCATACATCACACACAAGCACATTTTTCCACCTCCCAGGGTCAGGTGGTTGATTTTCTGAGGGATGAACCCAATGAGGTTTTGAATCTTTATTTGCTCCCATGTTTGACCGCCTCAAGAGTTTGAGGCTTGACCGAATCATCCATTTAAAGAAGGATCTTTTGCAATCCCTCTCAGTTCTCCCTAGCCAGAGCAATGATAAACCTGTCCTTCTCCTCCAACCTCCCTTCGCACAGGCGTACAAAGCATCCCCATGCGTTCGACCTCCGAGACAGAAACAAAGAACCCCCTTTGTAACGAAAGGTTTTCTTCACCTCAATTGTCAGCTCACTATCGCCAACATTCTTACAGAAACTCGCTACCTTTCCCACCACTAATTTGGGAAACGAAAAACGTCTAGGTCGACCTATTCCTCTTTCGATAATGGTGAAGCAACCATCCTCCAACACCACCACGAACCTGTTCGCACCCACCTCTAGAAATCGCCTCTTAGCAGCCATTTCCCCATAAATCGCCTTTTTGCAGTCTTTTGTGTTAAAAAACCATTCACAAAAAAATAAGATGCATTGCAGATCTGTGAGTGGGAAATCGATTAATGAGGTAGGTTATGGTTAGAAGTGCATTATCCTAGAATAATTTAGGAACTTCCACTTGAAAAAAGTAATGTACGAGTAAGGATACAGTGATTTTTGCGTTCAACAATGCCATTCTGCTTTGGAATATGTGGGCATGTAGTATGATGTACTATACCGTATGTAGCCAAATATGAGGAAAAAAACATGAGAAATGTATTCCCTATCATTATTTGAATGAAGAACTTTTAAGGTTTGTATCATACTGTGTTTCGACCATTTTGTAAAAAAGTTGAAAGATAGAGATTACCTTAATTTTGGACTTCAATAAGTACAGCCAAGTATCCTGCAAAAGTCATAAACAAACGTGACATAATAGTGAAAGCCAAACAATGATGTAACTGGGAAAGGCCCCCAAACATCAAAATGAATCAGACTAAAATGAGTACTTTTATTATTACTTAAAGCATTTGAACTATGACAATGTTTACCTAACTTGCCAGCTTCATAAGAAAGATCCACAGAGTAAAAAGAAGAAAACAACGAAAATAGTTTCTTTAAAATAAAAAAAAGGGTTGTTCAAGTCGTTGGTGCCACTATAATTCACACCCCGAATCCTAACCTCTCATTGAGATGATCCCGGATTCGGAGTGTGACATTTTCATTCCTCTTTCGATATC
>JAOXJP010215909.1:0-11172 GCA_025762735.1 Platanus orientalis
GGCCGAGGAGGAGGTCGAGGTTGCGGAGACCAACATCGGCGTCGATGGCGACGACGGAGAAGCCTAGACGAGCGAGGGAGAGGCCGACATTGGCGGTGGTGGTGGTTTTTCCGACACCCCCTTTGCCGGAGGTGATGACGACGACACGGGGGGTCTCCCCGGCTAATTGGGGTTTTCTGTTGTAATGGAGGACTGATTGGGTGGTAGTGTTGCAGTTGGGTTTGTTCTTGTAACTGGGTTTTATGGGTTTTAGGAGTTTTCTGTAAAGGGGTTGAGGAGAGGAGAAGATATGGGGAGAGAGAGTGTGAAAAGAAGATGAACTAGGGTTACTAGTGAGTAGTTGCAGAGAAAACATGGCTGTTCAAAGAGAGATCAGTTCGATTTATAGGGGAGGAAACATTTCTACCGAAGAGAAGGTAGAAAAAGTTTGGAGATTTTAAAGAAACAGAGGACAAATGAAATCCTACCTCCGTCATTTTACATTTTAGTAGTAGATCAAGCTCAATTTTTGCCAACGTATCCAAGTTTGGGATGGTTAAATGGTTGGTTTTCTAATTCCTACGAGGGTGGATTGTATCTAACGCTCTTCTCCGCACCCTATCAGAGGGTGGACACATCAGCGCCAACAAGTGATATGTGCCCCAGCAAAAAGTGAAAATCACCAAAGATTGTTGTTAGGCCACAATATACGCAAACGTGTCCATGGATGAGCAGCCTATACCAAAGAGCACCAGAGAGGGCTGCAAGTTATCCGAAAAATGACAAAATGACCGTGATCCAAACCGCATCCAACCCTAAATAAGCTTCTCCAGTCCGTTTATAAAAGATATCCGTTTTGGTCAAATATAACAATATATAGAATATGGAGAATAGATTTATGGATTTAAAACTAATCCAACAATCTTAAATAGCCTAATAACTAAAAGTCTTAAAAATATATAAACTTTTTTACTTTATATGAATGTTTTATCTTAGTCCATAGTGGCACACACAACTACCACATCAACTATGCCGCAACGGCAAAAGTTCACACCTACCACATAAGAGAAGAGATGGTGTTTTGCTCCATCTAACATTGTTGTTAGGTCATATGGCATCGAAGATTTTAGAGAGGGTAGACATAGGTTAGGAAAGATTGCATTGGCGATGATGATAACATACATGGAATTGTCTTCTTTTTTTTTTGATATCTGAAATTTGGTCCAAAATCCAAATTATTTAAGTAGTTAGGATACGGTATAAATTTGTAATATCTATTAGAATAGGATACGGAAAATGATATGTTCATATCCATTCCAAATCCGATCCATTTGCAGTCCTAATTGGTTCTGATTTAATATTGGGGGGCTTCTAAATACACCTCCAAAGCTTCTCTTCACACCCCAATTTTAAAAAAATTCAAAATTCCAATAAATACCCATGTTAAAAATTACCCTTCTAACCAAATACCAAAAATAAAATTTCCCTCCACACCCTACACCCCACCCCCTCTTATCACCTCAAACCCCTACCTCTTTAATCAAACTCTCACCCAACAAAACCCCTTTCTCTTTGACCAAACCCTTCTCTTTTTTTTTTTTACATTCATTGTTGTTTTAAAGCATAATAATCATTTAATGGATCATCAAATAATCGAATCGGAACAAGAAAATCATTCCACGGTAAGTATTTTTTGTTTTGAAGCTTTTTTCGTGTTCAGTTTGATCACACAAGGCTAAACAAATCTTCTTCTTTTTTTTAACGAATGCGTATATTGACCATTTTTTGTGATGTTGCAATTAGAGGGTGATGTTTCGACCAAATTCAGTAAGGTTTTTGTCGAGATGATAATGGATTATATCAGTGAGTTTATCACACATGAGGTAAAGTTGTTTGAATTTTTTTTGAGTTATTGTGCTTCGATATTTATGTTATTGTTTTATGTATAGATATTCAAGAACTGAGCAACATTATGTAAGTGGGTGGTAGAAGTTGGGTGGATAAATGGTTTTGTCATTGTCATTATGAAGTTAGACTCTAGTGGTTCCACAAAAAAACTAAGAATTACTCTTGGATGTGAGAGGAGTGGGCAGTACAGTGAGTATAAAGAAATGTAAGGATGTCACACAGTAAAGAAAAACATGTGGTGGTGTCAAGTGCCAAGAAATGTGGATGTCCATTTGAAATAAATGGAAAAAATCTACCCACTAAAGATGATTGGATTGTGTTAGTAGTATGTGGTGTGCATAATCATCTAGCTGCGGATCATCTCAAAGAACATTCATATACCGGAAGACTATCGAAAGAAGAGACTTCGATGTTGGTTAACATGTCCAAGAGTATGGTACGACCAAATGACATTTTGGCTACACTGAAACAAAGAAAGCCCTTAAATGTTACCACAATGAAAACAGTATACAATGCACACCATCGGCATAGAATGACAGAGAAAGGTGGGAGATCTTAAACGCAACAACTACTGGGACAGTTGGCAAAGCATAAATACATCAAGTGGCATAGGATTGTGACTGATACCAAGACCATGACTGATTTATTTTGGGTACACCCAATTAGTTTGGAATTATTGCATACATTTCTGTATGTTTTAATCATGGATTGCACCCATAAGACGAATAGGTATCATATGCCCCTTTTAGAGATTGTTGAATTGACATCCACTGACATGATCTTCTTTATAGCTTTTTCATATCTCCAATATGAGAGAGAAGATAATTTTGCATGGGCACTAGGCATTTTGTGTGGTTTAATGGATGATAGTGATCTTCCTCATGTTATTGTGACGGACAAGGAGTTGACTCTAATTAATGCAATCTCTACAGTGTTTCCTATTGGTACACATTTATTGTGTAGATGGCACATCAGTAGGAATATTATTGCGAAGTGTAAAAAGAGTTTTTGATAAAAGAGAAGTGTGATAGGTTCATCATGAGTTGGAACTTATTGGTGTTGTCATCGACAAAAGAAGAATATATTCAACATCTCATATTATTGAATAAAAAATTTAGCACGTATCTGGATGCACTCGAATATGTGCGAAGTAATTTGTTATACGTATATAGAGATAAATTTGTGGTTGCTTGGACGGATAGATTGATGCATTTTGGGACTACTACGACGAATAAGGTTAAGAATGCGTATACAAAGCTAAAGAGGCAACTCAGATCTAGTAAATAAGGTTTTGAGTCTTTTTGGACAATTATACCTATGTTGCTTGAGTTATAGTATACAAGTTTAAAAACATATTTTGAGAAGAGTAAGACAGTCGTCCAACACAATTTTAAGCCTTCCGAATTTAAAGAGCTTTGAGGCAATATTTTCATAAAGGCGATAGAGATCATTTTGTTTGAGGTGAAGCGGGTCAAATTTATTGGTGTTGATGATGTTGCATGTGGTTGTGCTTATCGACACACACAAATTGCCATGCACCCATGAGATTGCAGACTACATTAGGTAAAGCCACCAAATTCCCCTTGATTTTATACATCTGCATTTGCATAAGCTTGACATACTAAGTACCTCAACCCAGTCATGCCAGGAGTTGGATTGTACTAATAATGTGGAGATGTTCATGTGAAAGTTTAATAAACATAATTCTACAACTAAGTTACAAATGCTGAAGATGTTGAGAGAGATAGTAGTGTCGGTCAATTCACACTTGATGAAACCGGAGGTGAAGTCAACAATGCGAGGTCGCCCACATGCGAAGACTGACACATCTACTAGGTGTGAATCGTCTGCATTCAAAATTTTAGTTTCAATTCAGGATAATCACTCTCTGCCCGAAACTACAGCTACGTTGTCACTCCACTATAATTCTGGCAACCAAAACCTAAGAGAATACCAAAAGAAAAAAATAATTAATATATTTATAACAATGTAAATGATAATGTTTTCATTTATTTAACATATTATGTTTTATTATATCTTTTGTTGGTATTTCGAACCCGTTCAGTGACGAAATACACGTTGACATCGTACATTAAGGCATTTTCAACAGGATTAAGACTTATATTTGACATGTTAAAGATGTAACATTAGACAAAAATTGTGGATTCAAGGCAATTACTTGATTGTTGAACGAAGATGGTTGGTGACAGATTAGAATGGATTTGTTAAACAAGTTGCATAGTCATGGGCAACATTATGGGTAGATATATGGGATTCATGAGCAAGTTAATGAGATGATATATATACTATCATGCCTTAATGACTGTCATGGATATTCCTACTTGATGACCATGTTAAATTGTGGACATTTCAGGTATTTGTTGTTACATATTTCATTATGTTATTCCAATTGTTTTAAACATTATATAATGTTATCATATTTTTGCAGGTCTTCTTATCGCCGGATCATCCTATTCCGCCTATAACGACAAACTAGTATTGATATCGATATGCCAGTGCTACAATATGAGAGCTTCTAGCATATCAACCATGGATACAAGAATTCAGAGGCATTGTTAGTTCGGATGTAGCTACATAAGAGACGAAAAATTTAGACGATTGATGTATTTAGTATATATATATATATTTATAATAGGGCTATATTGTATTCAGTGACAACTTTATATTGTCTTAATGTATATTTCAATTTTTAAAAATAAAGTTCTCATTATTCATCAACACAAATTATTTTATAAAATAATTAGATGATAAATATGACTGGCTCATAAATCATATCAATGGAATGGAATATGTTAAAGTAAACGGAGTCATCCCCTGTACAAATATAATGTCTCATCATAAAATAAAATAAAAAGACATGTCCTCTCTCTCTCCTTTCTACAACCTGTTCTTGTGGCTTGTGAAAAAATGTGATGCTAGTGCGGGCACCGTGAGTAGTGGGAGCATTGGAGGTATAGACTGGATTGATATGAATCTCCCCAAACAACTACTGGGGAGATTACATTAAACTTATGCTTACTTACTCAAGTTATGTAGATCTTTACTTAAGTTATATATATTTAACTATTAACTTGGTTACTTAATTGACGATCATTTTCACTAATTTTTGTAGGTGAACTGAACACTGTATGCCGATTGTTGGGCCCACCATCCATATCCCGATATTGTATTCTACCATGGCCTGCTAAATTGCCTTGATGTTATAGAGTCTTATCATTAGGACAGGATGCTAAGGTAATTCAGTTGTCATCCTTTCACACATTGTCGTGCCTTGCCTCCTCCAAGGACTATTAATTCTAGTGTTTAAAAACCAATTGGTTACTCAGAAAACTCGGTCGAGTTACTCAACTTGGCAGAGTTTCTGGTTAACCAAGCCTAAACACTCGATGATGTCAGCAACCTGACGACTAGGTAACTCATTCGATTTTTCCGAGTAACTCGGACGAGTGATCCATGATTCAACTTATTAATTCGATGTAAGAACCTTTCCCTTTCAACAAATATAAAAATTAAGAAGAAAACTAAAAAAAGGAATAATGAAATTGCAAGAAATGTAAAGATATATGAGATCACATCAACAAATACATGATGTGCGAAGTTATGTAAGTCATTAAGGTAGTTATGGCACCAGTAGCACTCTGCTGGCGACTTATTCCGGCCCTCTTAGTTATTGGGTGGTGATGAAAATATAGGTTGAGCCAACCAGTATTTGCTTCAACTTGTCCTAGATCAACATGGGCTTTGTCTTGCTGTCTTATCCATCACAAAGAACCAATCTCAGAGAGAAAGAGAAGAAAACACTCTACTCGATTTTGTATTTCTTTCACATTCAAGGCTTTGGAGAAGAAGCGTTGGGAAGTGGGATGATGATCTGATGTCTGAAAAAAAAGTTATATATATTAAAAGTCAAGAATGGGTTTTGAAAATTAAAGGATAGAAGTAGAAGTCGTGATGATGAGCAAGGCAAGAAAAGTACTGACTTTTTTTTTACTAATTAATGACTATTGAATGTAGGTTTTGCTTTTTTGGAATTCAATATAATAAGTAAGAAGTAATATGTTTATTTATTATATTTTATATTTAAAAATAATAATATGTTTTATATTGACCAACTAGTAACTAGGGCCGAGTTACCTAATGACTTGGATCAGCAGACTTTCGAGTCACCGGACCGATCCGAGTTTTTAAACACTGATTAATTCTGATCGGCTTCTTGACCTGACATACAATCTTCCAGATATTGCCCCATGCCAACACCATACTCACTGTAACATCAAACCAATCAGCTTCTTAGTATCTACAAAATGTCAATGTAGTAATCAACCAACACTGACATGTATCAATGAAACTTGTCACCCATCAACACTTACTTCAGCTCATAGGTCCTCTGACCTTTACTTGCCTTAGAACTCAATATGTTGAGCTCCTCATCTGTTGCCAACATCCTCAACGTTGTTCAAAACCACTTATGCTAATTTCTTGGACTTCCATACATCACCCATCAGGTTTTCTGATCTTGCTCTAACATTATTTATCATGTGTAGCATATTGACTCGCACCTATATGAATCTTGACACTCATGCAACCAACATAACAAAGCCCACTTGTGAACTCTACCCACTCTAAGACCTTGAACGAATGACAATCATGGTATGTTTGCCTCATTACATATGTTTTTGCTTTTTTGAATACCATGGCTTAAGTGCTCTTTTTTCAAGCTCTCACCATATCTCTTGGTTTCTACAAACACTATCACTGTCTAGTTTAACCATCCTCTTGTGTTGTTCCTTAAGTACCTTGACACTCATATGTCTTCATCTTAAAAATAGATTATCGATTTTGCCATATTTCCTTCACTCAGAGGAGACCAAATTTCACTTTTTTGGAGGATATGTGTGCATCGCAAGAATTCTTGCGATCAGGAGAGGATCAGGGCTCAAGCCACATACAAAGAAACTTGGGGTGGCAATGTTAAACACAATCTGTAAATCCGACACAAACCCTACGTGAAATTAGTGGGTTAGGGTTTACTGTGGACTCGTATCCTTTGCACCACCTTACGTTCCACCACAATGAGCCACAGACACAAAGTGGGATAGGGCCCCGTACGTTGCGCCACAATGAGCCACAGACACAAAGGGGAGTAGGGCCCATACACTTTTTGCGGGGCCCTATCCCACTTTGTGTCTGTTGTGGCTCATCATGGTGCATTGTAAGGTGATGCAGAGGATATGGCTCCGTTTACTGTAATTGTGTTTCAGGTTAAAGCAGGTCAACCTATTTTGACACGATTAATCGTGTTCAAGTTGACCCATGTAGTCTCATATACCCTTAACTCAATGCGACACAAACATGACCTGCCAACACAAATTGCCACCCCCACTCACACCACCCGCAAACCCGACACGAAATTAGTGAGTTAGGGTTTACTGTAATGGGTCAAAGAGCGTTGACCCCCTTTGACACGGTTAATAATGGGTCGTGTTGGGTTGACCCATTTAGTCGTATGCCCGAAACTGGACACGAATTGCCACCCCCTTTGAGAAACACTAGATTTATGGCTTACTGAGTAGCTGACACATCTCCTGATAATTTCTTAAATGACATAATGCCCTTTTCCTGCCTACTTACCTCCGCCGTTACCGCTAACGCTCATTTCATGTGGTTCGTTTTTGACATCCTTCTTTCCTTTGCAACAAACACCATCTTCCCCCTTCCTTCCCGTGCGAGCAAATTAGGTAAGTTGCAGATCCAAACACACCCGATAGAAACCCTAATCTCTATCTTTCCGCCATTTTTTATCAGGTGCGCTTCTGTGATTTGTTTTTTTGTTCTCAGGTGATTGTTAATTGTAATTCTTGTTGTGTAATTTGGTAGTTTCTTTTTCTTTGTTGGATTTTGAGTATTTTGGCCGTTTTAGGTGGTAATTCAATCTGCTAATCGTAGTAGTTTTAGCGTAGTTTTTATTTGAATTCGAATTGAGGTTTCTGTGTCTGTTTTCTGTGGATCGAAATCCATTCTGGTTGTCTGTACCTTTGCAATGGGTGTGTTAGATATTGAGTTCCTAGAAGAGAATTTGGGGTTTGGGTAGGAGTCTTTTAAGGATTTCAAGCATTGCATCCTCTTGTTGATCCTTTAACTGATCCTATGGCATAGATCATGGTCTGAAGATTTAGGGGTTTGGATTGAATTAGGGTTTTAACCATCCAATTCTCATTCATGGTCGTTATATGGATCGCAAGGCCAAAACCCGTTAGATATGTTGGGAAGTTTTTGGGGTTTTGGGTTCGAATCGAGTCCTTCTCTGGCTCCAATTTACCTTTTAGTTTTCTCTCTGCTGTTTCTGGCTCGGATTTGTTATCAGGGCTAGAGCTTTTGGATGAGTTTGCCAATGAGGGTTACCTGGCTCATCTTCACTGCATTTACTTGGGACTCTACTTGGGGAATTGCTTTTGTGTCTCTGATCTGATCTGTTCTTAGGGTTGGACTGTCTCTTTAAGTTATTGCTTGAGACTCACTTTTCTTGGCCTTTCTGGTTGGAGGAGCCTGCCAATTGTGGTTTAGCCCTTCTACCAGTTAGAGTTAGGGTTTTCAATCACATCTGTATTTGTTGCTTCACTTTCTTTTTGTGTGTATATGGTGGGTTTCTATAGGTTTCATGTTTTTTAGGACTTACATTTTGAATCTTCATTTCTATTGCAGTAGGGGAGGCCATGTGAATTGCTCAATCAAGGGCATGATCGACACTTCCACTCGATCTGCTTGGTGGTTATCTTTCCTTATCAAGATGTGTAAATGTAAGGGCTGTGGGAAATTGGGTAAAATGGTGCCGAGGGATGTGTTTGTGAGTGCTTACCATTTCACTTTTCTGCTATCTCCTGTAGTATCTGTCTGGGACTGCATTGTTCGTAAGATGAGATATTCCTACAGACCTGAGTGGGTGTAGGTACGAGCTTGTTGATACCATTTAATTTTCTCAGTACTTTCTAGAGTAAGAAATTTACATACAAGTTACACTTCAATATCAATTAAAATGGTTATAGAAAAAAATTACACGTGCTAGTGGAGTTCTTAGTTGTAGGAAAAAGTTGAGGAGACGGGTTTGGATAGTTAGATAGATTACGGGTGTTCATGGATGATATGGCTTGTGCTCAAGTGGCACCTGTTGTTAGGAAGGCGAAGAAGAAGCAGGGGAAAGACGAGCTAGATCGTCTCAAACAGGCTGAGAAGAAAAAGAGGCGCTTAGAGAAAGCTCTTGCTACTTCTGCTGCTATTCGATCTGAGCTTGAAAAGAAGAAGCAGAAAAAGATAGAAGAACAGCAGCGGCTTGATGAAGAGGGTGCTGCAATAGCTGAGGCAGTTGCTCTGCATGTCCTTGTAGGTGAAGACTCAGATGATTCATGTAAAATCGTGCTGAGAAAGGATGAACGGTTCAACCCTTGGGATCATGCCACCAATATTGGTGTCTTCATGGAAGGATGGAGAGCAGGTCTTCCTCATCAGGGCATTACAAAGCATTCCCTTGAAGGATTTGGGTGGGTGCCTGATGCTTATGGGTCCAGGTTCAAGTGCAATGATTGGGGGATCAATGGCTGGTCATTTTCGCCTGGAGTTTTCGGAAGAGATCTCCATGCACCATATTTTGACGAGAGAGGCCGAGGGACAGCTGAAATCTCAGCTGAACTTATTGCTGCACAGGCTGTTTCGTCACTTCAAATTGCAGAAGATGCACATGCAGATGCACTCATCATAAATGGAATGCTCGAGGGTAAGTTAAAGAAATTTTAGTTACCAGGTCCTATCTCTGTAAGGAGGTTTAATCATAGTTTTGAATAACGACTTGTATGTAAATATCTTGAACGTTATCTTTGCTTGCTGGATACGGGTCTTGCCTCCTCAGTATTAAGCATTGGTGTGGTGTCATATTTTGAGTTTCTTCGTTCTTATTGTTTGTTAGAAGAAGCTTCAGTAGAATGATTCCAAGAACCTTATGGGAATGGACTTATATTGTATACACTACTGGTTTTTAATGACATCATGAGTGAACCCTGCCCTTCTTTTTCTAAGTGGTTTGAGGATCGTTTGCCTGTCAAGAAATTGAATTTTAGTATCTTGGGAATGAACTCTTAACATTTATCAAACGTTTCAAGGTGCAATTTCTGAATTATTTGTTGTATTTCTGTTGTGATTTTTTGATTATTTTCATCCCAAATCTGTTTCAAAAAGTCCAGGTCTTTTGTGATGAGCCCCATTGTAGGAATCTAGTGCTTTCGCCTTCTACAAATTGCTGGATCACTCTGGGCATCATGAATTGTGAGGGGGAATATTCCTGTGATTAATTCCCTAAACGATTGGGTGATTTAAGGCATATTGTGACTCGGGCTATTCAATCATGTTCTAATGTTTATTTATTTATGTATTTTTTTAAAAGGAAATTTTGGTTGTCCTTTGGTACAAATTTACCCAACATGCCAAAGCCCTAACACTGTTGGCCCTTTAATTTATTGGGATTCTAACACTTCACCATGCTTCATATCTACGGTGGCCCACTCTGTGGTGGCACATTCTCTGGCCTCTAGCCCAGATAGCATTTTCCACCTTATGACAGCTTTCATTCAAGTTTAGGTTACCCTCTTTATAGGTCGCTCCTTCCATGACTTTATCTCAGCATGTGAGGTGGTTCTGATACCATGCCCTTGGACTGATGGAACGGGTCAACATCTTTGGAGTTGAAGAGAAATTTATACTTAAAACTTGTGTAGGCTGCAGTCGGTTGGACTTAAAAAGAATAGCCAATAACTCAAAAGTGTTCCGCGATGGCTGTAGGTCATGCAAGTCAAAAACCAATCCTATTGGATGATTGTAACTATCTTCTCTGTTGTATTTCCTGCTTACATGAAAGGATGTGGTAAATAAGTAGGTTGTAAAAAAAAAACAAAAACACTTGGTTTTAGAATGTACAATTGGTTTTGAAGTAAATTGTCTGGGTTTCGGGGCCTATAAAATCGAGGAACTAATTATGACCCATCTCATGTGCTCTTGTCTACCCTGTAGGGACTTGGGATTTATCATAAGCCTTAATTTAGAACTCCAAAAAACTCTTCTTAGTGTAAAAGATAAAATTAGATTAGAATTCAAATCATTGAACTGGTGTGCTTTGAAGGCTGTGAACGGGATGGATTGACTATTGGTGCCAAAAATAGATAAGAAGCTTTTTTTTTTTTTTGGCCGGGGGGGGGGGGGGGGAGACTGCATCATAGTGCA
>JAOXJP010215909.1:11182-25731 GCA_025762735.1 Platanus orientalis
CCCCCCCCCCCCCCCCCCCCCCCCCCCCCCTAGACTGCATCATAGTGCAAGACCCATAACATAAGCAACAGAGGCAGGTGTTGACGAAATACTGTGGAATGCCGGACTAGATTGAACACATGACCTTTCTTCAGGAGAGGCCGTGCTGCAACTACCAGGGACAAGGGGGCATTTGTATCAACTTAATTCTGTGTGTGTCTGCGTTCTGGGATACAAAGTTCTTTAATATTTTTCTATTACAAAAGAGAGGCGATAGTGATTTGGGGAAACTTAGATTTGGTCACATTTCAAGATACATTGCTAGATGCGAATGAGTTGTGAACCATTGGAGTTTACGAACAGGGGATCCATTCCAATGCGATGTTTGTATGGGTGCCAAGTGGCTTCAAAGCAGACACGGTAAGGTGTGTGTTAACTTTTTGTAATTATTTATTGCAATTAGCTTGGCAGATGGCTGCCTAACCGTCAAGGAATCGTCTACAGTTCAACGGGCCTATCACAGCCACAATCAAACATGGGTGTGATTTGATACCCACAAGATTTCAAGATTTGAATTTCTAACTTCACTCAAATAACACCCACATTTGTGGCTGTGATGTGACCTATTTGAACTGTAGAGGGATTATAGGATTTGTATCCTCTGTGACGCCTCGTGGTGAGCCACAGGTATGCCGAGACACAAAGGAGGTTGGGGCCCAGCAAAAAGTGTATGGGCCCCAACCCTCTTTGTGTCTCGGCTCATCTGTGACTCACCATGAGGTGTCACAGAGGATACGGCTCCATTTACCAGAAGAGAAGATTACCATTTTTTTGTTTGTTGATATTTACAACTTTTAATATATTATGCATAACATGCTAGAAAATGTGTGGTGTAACAAGTAGTCAACTTAGGGGCATGTCATCCAAAGCGGGTGGTTTTTACTCATAAGTTTTGATGAGGCCCGAATTTGGACATTCGGGCTCGACCAGATGAGTGCAAAGCTCTTCAGTGATCTAGTGAAACTGCGGGAAAAGAGACAAAGTTAAAGGTGCGCCAGCCGAATGTCGATCAGTTGCCCTCCGACGATCAAGTTAGGTATCGTAAGGAGGAGAAGGACGGATTTAGTTTTGAAATGTTTTTTATACCTTTTGTTGTTGTGATCCGTCTATTTTATAGCACTCGACCTCTTCATGATTCCAAGATTTTCAGCTCAACGCCTCTTGCTCGAGTGGCGTTCCTGGACATGGTCGTAGGAGCTAGATTTGCTTGGGGTAGTTGGATTGCGTTGGCTGTCCTGTTCTGGGAGATAATTGCGGGATGTCGTATGGTTTCGATTTTTGAATGTCTTTTCATGGTTCGGCCTTGCCAACGCATGTGATCTTTCCTTATATATATGAGTACCTCAGGTTAGATTCGTAACGCCTATTTCTTGAGGCTCAAATGACTCTAGGTTTATTGGCTTGGGAGTTTTGGGGTTAACCGAGGCCTGGCTCAGATTTTGGTCTTGGTTCAGTCTTTCTGCCCGAGCGTGGTTTTTGGGTCAGGCCTGACTGTTCATTGGATTTGGTCCCATCAAGTTTAATGTCAAAGCATAGATTGCCGACTCCTGAGTTGACTCTGCTCCCAAGTATATGACTTTAACAAGGCAAGTGCCCGACTCTAGTGGCTCCTGTAACTCGATTAAGGCCTTTTAACTGGGTCAAATCTTGTTTAGCAATAACAAGAATGAAACATTTCAATAAGCTCCCTTCATAGGTTTTTCATAATATGTTTGGAAAGGGTTTCTCTTCTAAACCCTTGACACAAATTAGAAATAAATAACAATCTTGGGGGTATGAAAAAGGAAGATGGTTACAAGTTAATAAAGTAAGGTCCAAATGTCCCGCAAGAATGTTTTGAAAGATCCAAAACTTAAAAGAGTGGTATTTGCTAGCAACAACATAATGGATGCAATCAATCAAGATGGATTGAGCCAAAATCTAATTCAAATCTAATATGAAATTCATAAGATAGTGGTATTTGCTAGCACTTATGGATACATAAGAAATATATTTAATTGATCTAATCACAACTTCGAATATGAAATTCAAATGAATTAAATAGGAACTAATTCTCTGAATCATAGAACTATAATGAAATATTCGATTAACCAACATTTATCGAATTTGAAAAAAAGAGTCAGAAGAAATGGTTATGGTACCAGTCCATAACGATCAAAGTCGAATCATGAGCCTTTTAATGAAGCAAATTCACTAAAGCAACAATTTGTACCATAGAGAAGTGGCCATAAATTGAAGAGTCTTGACCACACTCGTCTACTTTGAGTGACCAATTACTAGTTCCAAGGGATTAGCTTGAAGGTAAAGGGAACTTGCACACATTGAGAACTCTTCATATACTTCGCAGCCATTCACAGATCAGCCAGGTACATCTGTTTTAGCCCATCACCTTCTTGTCACCTAGTTCCTCTTGGATCATTGATTTGGGGGCCTCCAAATAGTTTGAGAGAAAGGATAATTAGGTATAGAATTTTGCCAACAATTTTCAAATACATAATAGAATCAAGAATCTAAGGTTGAAGTAATAGAAATTCAATAGATAATAAAATAAATAAAATAGAAATAGAGGAAACAATAAAGAAAGGATAAACCTAATGGAGTCATCACCTAAAGGTCTTCAAAGCATCAACACCTTCAACAAAGCACACCACACAGATATGCGAGACAACCAACAGGTGTATCATTTGCCATAAACCATTGGATTACTACTTCATGTTGAAAACCTTAATGACAACTTGATGTGGTTTGAGGGACAAAGGGAAGGAAGAAGCCAGGGAGAGAGAGAGAGAGAGAGAGAGAGAGAGAGAGAGAGATGTTTGCATTAGGAACATATGTTTTTCCTTAGACGATGTAGTTGTTGATTTCAAACTTATAAAGTTCTATGTAACTTCCATACAAGTTGTTAGAATCGAATTTTGGTTCAGATTTTTAAATAATTGTTCCCCTTAAATTTTGTAGAATTTCTAAATGGGTGGACTATTCCCTTAGGTCCTTCAATAATACATTCTTCAAAGTGTTAGGATCTTTATAAGTAACCATGATCTTGTTAGTCCAATGCCTCAAATTGGTCAACAAAATTATCGGCATCCTTATTTCTAATGAATTGGGCCCTATTATTTTGTTTAGAAAGGCCTTCAACCTTAGTGCAACAGTCATTGTAGCACCTTCACCTACAATATGCAATTGAGTTTATATGGTTCCCTATCTAAGGCAGTTGGGATTTGGTACCCCCTCTTACAGTGTCCATAACCTGCCCCCTACATGTAGAGGGGACACATCACTTCGAAAAGTGATTACACTTTTTGGGGGAGGGTGTAAATCACTTCTTGACGTGATATGTGCTCCTGCATGCAGGGGACAGGTTAAGAGAACTTTATAAGGGGGCACCAAATCCTAAGTGTATCTAGGGGCTTGAGTTTCAGATGATCAGAATTCATGGATGTCTTTTTCATATAATAAAATTCCAACCTGCCAGTAACGATTTCCCTTTAAAGTACATAGGTACTTGAACCTAGGGGTGTCAACGAGTTGAGTAGAGTCGAGCTTTGCCTAGCTTAGCTCGGGCTTGTCACATGAAATCTTAGGCTTAGCCCAAACTTGTAAAGTCAAGCTTGGCTAGGCTCGCCAACCAAGAAAAAAAAGGCTCATTAGCCTAATTTGACTTATTTGAACATTGTTATTGTCACAATATATATTATGTAAAATCATTATATATATACAAACCGATTCCATAAAATGGGACCTAAGATATGGAGTCAATAAGTCCCTAATAGTACGTCACACCAACGAAGATGAATTGTATAGAAATCAGATGTGAAACTAAATCCTTGCATAGACATAAAAATATTATTACATATACCTTGGATTCTTATACGCTCTCAATTGGCTACCATGACCTCAAAAGGATTTTCATTTGATCACCAAAAGTTGAGGCGCTTGACTAAATATGGATGAATAAAATTGTGAGCATTCCCCGACTCAACAAGGATGGTTATTAGATGTTTCTTGAGCTATACCTTAACCCTCATAGTTTGAGGATATAGAGTCCCAGTCATGGTATGCATGGAGATTTCAAGTGGAAAATCTTCTAGATGCTCTTCACTAACTTCAAGTTCCACCTCTTGCTCATCATTTGACCAATCTCCCTCAATAAAAAAAAGTTCTTGGTTAGGGCCAAAATTTTCATCGCAATTATAGCATGACCCCTTATCCCTTCTAGTACTTTTTGCTTCTAATGATATCAACTATTTAATTGGTGTAAGTGTTGGAATAGGGTTAAGAAGAGAATGAGAGGTAAGTGCTTGACTCACCTTATTCTGTATGCACAAGGCAAGCAATCGTTCTACTTTAAGTCTTGCCAAACTAATGGCCTGTGACATAGTAGTTTGGTGAAACATATGGACATCATGTTTCAATTATTCCTTAAGTTCACTCACAAAACAACTTACCAAAAATTCATCAATCAATCTCGTGGTTCAATTGATTATTTGTTCAAAATGGAATTGGTAGTCTTGTACAATAATGTTGGAGAAGCTTGGGGAGTTCTCTAGTGTAATCCTTTTACATATTTGGGCAAAAAACGAATGCATAGACCTCGTATGAACTACAACGATGTCACAGTTCCTTGAATTTTCTCCACCCACCAATACCATTGCAAGATATCTTTATCTAGATGGATATAAGCTATTGTAACCTTTTGTACCTCCAGAATTTGATATAATTTTAAAATTGCTCTGCTTGATATATCTAGTTGTTTAGGTTTTCTCCATCAAAATGAAGAAAATTAAGGCGTGTGATCCTTGACTAGATCAATCTCCCTATTTCATATTGGAAGTCAGGTCCGTCTTTTCTACCATTTCAACCATGGACAACGCTACCCGACGAACCATTGCCAGATGAAGATCGTGGAAGAATGTAGTCATAATTTAGATTCAACACCATAATCAAACTTTGTAGATCTACAATGGCATGAGTTTGTTGTTCTGTGACTTTAGTGAAGTGTGTCTCTTACTTCTCCGCTAACTCCTTCACGCTCTTGATCTTGTTCTCTATTCTTACTTTAACCCTTGATCGTGTACCTTCTGCTGTAGTTTTGATACCAAATGATATGAACCCTTTGTATCAAATAAATACAAATAAGAAAATAAATATAATAGATGAGAGAGTCACCACTTTGAGATGGTCGAGTTTTTGAATAATCACTTCGAGGGTGATCAACCTCCAAGAAGAACTTAGGACTTTTTATTTAATGATCTAGCCATGCAATATCAACATCATTATATAAGGCTCAAAACCCTAATTCACAATGAAACCCATATTCTAGACCAAATAGGAAAATGCAAAAAATAGAATGGTAGCAAAAACTAGAAGGCGCGTATCAACTAAATCCTCAATTTCCTAGTCATTGAAATTCCTTCAAAATTGATGAATGCTGCATGTGAAGACTTTCTTAAGGCTTGTAAATATGCACCATAAGACACAATCATGAAGGAGTTCTGCTTGTTGGCTGAGCATGACAAGGTTGTTTATCAAAAATAGAAGATCTACAAAGGAATATTTAGACCAAAAGACAAACCCAAGCCCAAGCTAATAAATTTGCTTTTTCATAATATAGGAATGGCTAGTGTCGCTCGTGTTTGACTTTTGAAGCTCGAAAGGCCAAAAAGTATCATCTCCTATCCACAAATCATCTTGTTGGCTTAGGAGACGTACACATAACCCAAAAAGGTAATGATTTTTACTTTTTTGGGGTATATGTATGTCTCTTGAAGCCATAAAATTATTTGTGGACATGAGACAATCTCAACACAAAGCAGACGAATCAAGGTTATGGTAACAAAACCAAAGACTAATAAGTAGGGAGCCTTTCTTTTTTGGTCCTTCCTTGTCGTTAGTTATATGTTGACAGTTGGAAACTGTGTCTAATTGAGGGAACTTAATACATTAAATTGTAACAGGCCAGCTCTCACTACACCTAAGGACACATACATACTGGCAGTCAGGAGCCACAATTTGATATATCTATCCTTTTTACGACTTTTCCCTGGTCAAAAGATCAACTAATGCAATCTCATAATTATGTCTAATTAAATTTCTTTCTTTAGGATGGTTGAACCAAGATTTTAAGTCCAAAACAACTTGATGTATTGGATGGTTGTTGTCATCTTGAATTGTAGTAGGCAACTGTTATGTTAAATTGGACCATCCAATAATACATGTGCCACCTGTTGAACAAGATATCATGGTTATGACCACTCAATCACTTAATTTCTCTTTGATTAATGACCCTTGTACATATACTTTTTGGTTATGTGATGATGGATAACTGTTATGTAGATAACATTTTCAATGATGTACATACATACACACACACACACACACACCCACACATACACACACTTTTGGAGTGTTTTTACTGTCTTCTATCAGGTTTACACTTGTTGACACGCGGTTTCTATCCCCATGGACCCTATTTACAGGGAGGTGTTGTCGAAATTTTAATTGAGGACCAAGAAATCATTTTCATTTTAAAGTGGTAATAAGGTATTGTACTCTCTCTTTTCTAAATGCCATGCATCGGCATTCTGCAAAAGGTTGGATCCAAGGTGTGACAAGTCCCAAAAGAATATCTGTTTTTCACATGTGTTTATTTATTTTTGGTTAAGAGCCGAAGATCATGAATTTCATTCATCCATATGAATTAGCTTATTATAAGATTCAAAATGTATAATCATAGCTAAATCACCCACAACTTGAGAAGGGTTCTAAGTTTGATTTATATGGTTCCTAACTACGATAGCTGCTATACAATGAACAACTTTGTTGTTGGCCTGAGAAACATATGAGATTTTGATATTACTGAAACTCTTCAATGTCCTACAATCTTGGATTATTATCTTTATACATCATGGAGGGGAGCTTTCATCATCATTGAGAAGGACAGTCTTTTGCTAACTGGATTCCCATGTAGATACTCTACGCTTTAGCTTCTTCTGCTAAACAACCTTGAAAAGTTTTGGATTGGCCTCCAAAAAAACTCTCCTTTATAGTTACGAATAATCATTGTTGCTGCACTTAAATAACTCATGGCTCCATTAACATTTATTTTTTAACATATAATTCGGAGGGGAGTCCAATGGTCATTTGGCCCAGAAAAAGAATCAACATTGATAGACGGGATCTCCTTGTAAACGCTAATGACACTCCCTCCTTGATATTCATTTGCCATCCTTATTGCATTGGCTATCACATTTTTAGTTGACAAAGCTTTGTTTGCAAACAAGTTATTTCTAACTTTCCATATATGCCACAAGATAGCAGCTCCAATTTGAAAACATTGCATATTTGGTCATTGTGAAGTGTGCCAATCCAAGAAGTTAGTCTTTAATAAAGTAATTAATTGTCTCTCCTAAATTCCTAAGGTTGTAGGAGAGGTTAGAGCTAATATACTTGATACATTTCAAAACTTCTCCTCAGAAGGGACACTTCAGGACAATGAATGTGATACCATCTTAAATAAAATAATTAACCGACTCTCCTAAAACCCTAAGGTTGTATGAGAGGTTAGAGTTAAAATACTTAATATATTTCAACAGTTAGAACAGAGAGTTGGGGTATGTGAATAGGATGCTTTGGTACGAAATGGGTAGGTGGTCACTTAATTCAATATTTTAATTGTCCCCTTTCGGTGCAAAAAGGTTCAGATGATTAAATCCTCATGATACAATCGAGAAAATATTGTGGTTCATTTATAATAAATAAAAATATTTATTATACTTTAACAAGGTTCAGGCGATTAATAGAATTATTTTTTATATTTAATATTTTTGTTTTGAAATTAAAATGGAAACCCAAACTACCTTTCCGAACCACAAACCCATTACGACTTTGACAAAATACTAGTCTAACAAAGAAACGTAGCCCACTCAACTACACTTTCTAGTTAATGTTCGAAGTGCAATAATAATTCCAATTTCTATTTTCCTCACTTCTAAACTATTTTCTTTCATGGACATAAGATTCCCCACGTTAAACCCCAAATGGGCCCCACTTAAACTGCATTTCTCTTCTTCTTTGTTGTCTTTTAGTGCATCTTAATGACCATTCTAACCCCTCAGTCCCCTTCACTTGAGAAGAGCTTGACCTTAGAGTTCAAAGCATCATATACTTCCATGGCATGAGCATTAATCTTCTTCAAGTCTTAACCAATCAATCCATGTTGCTTTTTACCTACGATTTACTTTCCCATCGAACCACATATTTGAAGAAAGGAACTTGACATGATGATTATGGCCTCAATCTTTTCACTTTCCTTGTGAATTATGCTTCCTTAATTGCCATTTCCATTTAGATTGCCTTCGTCACCACGAAACTCAAACAAATCAGCAACATTGAAGGCCCCTTCGATATTCCCATATGGTTAATCAATTATCATTGATCGCCTCTAAATCTTGTATGAACCGATCTTCTTCTTTACCTTGTATGTATCAACTAAAAACTTTTCTTTTCAAAAATAGATCATGACTATTTCTCATTCCTTAGGGACTTTTTATTTTTATTTTTTTATGTGGTAATGCAAACTGCAACATCATAGCATAGGACCCACTTTGCAGGTGGGAGAAGCAGATGTCAACACAATCAACTACAGAATGCTTCCTCAGAAATTTGATCCCAAGACCCTTTTGCTGGAGAGACCATGTTAATGGACATCATTGTCTAGTATTCAATTTCTCCATTTTCAGCTTATTGTGCGACCCATTGGTTTAGCATGCTTTAAAATCAATCATGGCCAAGCCCATAGGCTTAATATATATGTCCTAAGCCCAGTCCTAAGGATTTTCTACAAGCCGGCCCTTTATTCAATTTTAGGCCAGGTTTGGGCCGCTAGTGGCCAAGCCAAATCCAACAAAGAGTGATATTTTATTTTAGGCTCCGTCTGTTCATCTGGATTTAGTGGATTAGAAAAGAAACCTAAGAACCCAAAAAGTATAAGGATTGGAATTCTAATAGAAAGCTGTAGATCGATTCTATTGGCCTTATTTATTTTGCCAAGATTTGGATTTGAAATCTACCAAATCCATGCATTTGGTTGCCAGTATTAGAAATGAATTTGGTTAGAAAAGGTAGAGCATGGAAAAGGAAAGTGATTTGTAAGAAAGTCCGTCTGCCTTGGTCACAAATCTGACCTTCTGAGATGGAAAAGGAAAACCTCTCTTTCAAACCTATTTCTTTTCCAACAGATTTGTACATTTCTCGAGGAATTCTAATTCTAGACAACCAGATGGCTCAAAAAATGTCTTATCAATCAGAATCCAGAGGTGGAATCCAACAGATTTGGACCAAATCCGGATGAACACATGCAGCCTTGTATTTTTTTATTTAAATCTCATGGGACAAAAATCTCACCACAGACTGAAAATTGCAGCATAAGCCCCAGCCGAATGTAGGCCCAGCTTGCGTGCCATTGGTCTAGCCACACCCATGTACGGATGCAAAAATCCAATTATTATCCATATTCGTTTTCGTTTAAAGCAAATATGAACCTATATGTATCCGATTCAATTCAATATCCGATTATCCATATTCACTTATCGAAAAAAAATCTGTATCATATATATATATATATAGTCATATTATAATATTGTAGGTTATTTTACTTTATAGATACTATTGTAAGTTATGTTACATTATAGTAGTGTATATAAATACTTTTTAACATTAATCCTAACCTAACAGTTATGAATATGAACATATATGTATCCGATTCCAGTAAATATCTATTCGTTTAAAAAAATATCCGATTATAAATGAACTGAATACGGATATACGAATATCCAGATCATGTCTAGTTTATTTGCATCCCTACACCCATGTGCAAACCCCCTATTTCCTTTATACGATGAGCATGTATATTCTATTGTTTTCTTTATACTATATATGAGCAATGCTAAGGAGATAACCCTCATCCTTATATTCCGGCGATCCCCATGATCCGAGTCTCAGCTTTTGGGATTGGAATAAGTTCGGCAGCGGATCACGAATCTTGACAATCTTCTTTATCTAATGAATGAAAAGTCTGCTTTGATATCGTCTGCCTTTTACCCACCCAGCAAGTACGCAGTTGACTGCACTACATAGAATCGAGGCAACCCTGAAAATGCCCTAGAGTTGCCTTAGGACTGCCTGATCTTAAAATACAGGTAGATCAAGGGGCGATGGGGACAGGGGAGGTCCATTTATCTATTTGTAGTCATCCCTTAACCCAAAAATTATTTTCCCAAACAAAAGGGTTTCTTCTTGTAAAAGGGGTATTCTTTTTTCCAAGGAAAGTGTTTATACATGGAAAAACTTGATATCTAATACCTATACTATTAACAAATTCTGTCCCTCACAATTATTAGTTATTCGGGGGTCAAACTGTGAACCTCCCAAGAACTGTTGGATTGGTGTAAAAGGGAATTCATGCCAATAAAAGGTAGTATGGGTGTTGTGTTAACTCCAAGCATATGTTATAAAGCACCACCTCACATGATAGAATGAATCAAATTTTTTGTTCTTTTATCTCGTGGTCTCCTGTTTTTATCACACAAGCACCACCACCATCTTTGTATAGCCGGCAGGTCCTAAATTCCCAGACAGACCAATTTCATCATGCTAGAACTCGACCATGTGAGCTGTTCCAAAAATTTTATTTTACAAAGCACAACCGTTTCATTTGATATTCCCGAGGAGCTCTCCCTGAAAACATAGATTCCCATTTAACCTTCTAATGACTTTTATACGAGCCCTGCTCCCCCAACCCATCCCAATCGCCCTTAAACTAACCATGCATAACAAATAAACTAAACTAAAATAAAGACCCTATTCCTACAGTCTACATCTACCCACCGAGATCATCATAAGTATAGACCCCTCACCTACACTTTTTTACTGTCAGATTGGGTTGATACCAAAAAACATCAGATTTTCTAATCAAGGAGTCACCAAATCGCCCCATGAATTCAATCTAGTCTCAAATTGCACTTTGAAAGAATCTCTGTACAGAGAGACACCTCTGCTGGCATGCCTCCCGACCAACTGCCATTCTGGAATTTAATGAGCAATTGCCGTGCTTATAAAGAACTCTCAAAGCAATGCAAATGGTTCATATTATCTGGTCATAAGACTTGCAAGAAGGAAGGTGATTTACCAGTGTTCAGCAACAATGAGCAACAAGATCAGTGCTGTTCCTGCCGCTGCATTTGGTGGAGGAAGTTTCTGCGGCAAAAGGCCTCTACCGAAGAGAGGGCAGATAAAGTCTAGGATAGCAGCCTATGCATTCAACTCCATTGTTTCTTTGTTCTGTAAAGCCACTTCACTTCGCTCACATTCTGATAAAAAATTCTACTTGAGTGAAACCAAACCATCAGAAATCATCGGTTCATATGAAACATTGTGTGATGGATGACATCAATTTATCTAATCTTTTTGAATTTTTCGGTTTCAAATGGAACATTTCAGTTGAAAAGGAATAAATTGTACATTGTCCAGAATTGAATGCTATTACAGCATAGTTTTCATGCCTTGTACATTGCAGCAATGATGGCGCAATGGCCATTTTCTCATTCATCGTGTCGTGAACTCTGTCGCATTTGTTCTGTAGGTTGCTTCTGTTGTTGAAGTGTGTCTTCAGTCTGGTTTTCGAGTTCACAATCAGACGGTTTGGCGCCAACAGAAGAAATGAGGTTTCTAAACCAAGCAGCTTGAAATCTAGGGGTGCTTCCATTAGAATTGCTTGGGGATTCTGGCGTAATTGTCATGTTGGAGGTAACACCTGCGAGGAATCGGTATGCCACTTTGCTGGCAGATACAATCTCTGTCTTAGCTTGTCTAAACTGCAACAAAGAAGAATAAGCAGAGTAAATTTCATCAGCCACACACTAAACCCAAAAAACATGCTGGCACATGATGAAAATGAGTATAAAATCACGGTGTAACATATCAGCTATAGCATTTAATCCAAGCCAGAAGTTCACATTTCCATCCCTCTCAGCTCTTCAAAACTTGAATAACTTAACGACTTCCTAATTAATTGTGTCCCAATTCTTTGGGCACTCATACCAGTTCCATCTGTTGCCCAGAAGAACAGTTGATTCCAACCATTTCTAATGCATGTTTCATTACTTTATCTTTGATGAGAATTTAATGCATGATTGGGAACCCATAGTTTTGTAATATTCATAGCCATATTCCACTATGCATACAAACATTCAAAAAACTACTTCCTCTTCATTTGGTGTGGCCTTCCTCTAACTCAGCCACATAGCAACATAGCAAGTAAGTGCCCCTCTAGTGGTTGTACTTTCAAATAATTTGACATATTGATAGCACCATTAGAATGTTACAAAAAAAAATTGCAGTCTGCATTTATGAATTCGGTCTGTGAAGATACAAGCATGAGAATGTTTCCGATACCAATTAACTAAAGAATCGTACATTTCACAAAGCCATTTGCTTGATCTTTATAAATTTTTGTAGACAGTTTGCTAACAGCCCAAAAATGGGTTCATGTGTTTTGCCATGTCAACCTCTTTCCATAAAGAAGCCTTTGCTCAATAGCCTTTGGCCAAGAGGCAAAAGAGTCATTTCTCATATCCATTCTTTGACAAAAAAACCTAAAGAAAAGAAGGGGGGGGGGAACTAACAAAAAATCTAAAGAAAAGAAGAGGGGGGAAAAAAAACTAAGGCTATTATTCATATGGAAAAAGTGCAATACATAGTGGGGTCAGGGGCTGACATGGATAGGGACAACCATATACATGCCAAATCCAGAGGGTCTTCTGTCAAATGAAGGGTTGAGTTTCGCCATCTACCATCCACATGGCAGAAAACCCATCACTGCAGACTTCAGAGACCATAGAAGACAGAACAAATACATTTGATCATGAATGTTTTTGATGGATAAGATAATATTTACCTAAGGAACAGATAAAAACTTAAGTAGAATATGGCAGGCACAAAGTTCATCAATGAATAAAAGAAGAAAAGGAGTATCTCACTCGTAATGCAGTGTTTTCAGCTACTTCCATGGCAGTATCACCAGCATTTGCAAACCGGTTAACCCAAGCTGTAAAAGGCAGAAGCTATAAGAACAAAATATACAGAGTGGACTATAACTACAGATTTAGCTATTAACTATTCTTTTAAACATTCTAGGGGCATCATGTCAAACTGGGAAAGGTCAAAGTAAAAGATTAAAATGGAAAAGCATGTTCCAAAAGCTTACTCATCAAACCATGATTATTATTCTCATATCACCAAAATTATCACCATTTTTTTTTTAAACTGATCTTCTACACACCCACAGTGAACATTCAAGATTTAATTCATTTTTTGTGAACCAAATAAACCGCTATCCCATATTACCACTATCAAAATGATCTTACTGATGGTCTTGCCAAAAGCAGTATGTTTACTTTAGACAATCTTTGTACTATAGCCCTGTATACTGAATAATGGATAGCCCGTCTTTTACTCCTTTTTTATTTTTAATAATTTTATTTTTTTTACAGATTAAAAAATAATAATAATAATAATTTTGACACGAGAACAGTAAAACGACAGACCGAATCCTACAAAGTAGGGTACATGCATGCATGCACTTTCTAGGAAAAATATTTACCATGTTTACAATGACATACGTGATTCATGAAAAAGGTAGAAGTAAAAGGAAAAACTAAATTGACAATTTTTAGGGCATAAATGTTAACAGTTTACAATAAAATTAGTTACATTGGCATGAATAGAATAAGATTAGGCACATCAGTAACACAATCATAAAAAAGATCCATATTTCAAGTGTTAGACACAGAAACAGATTGAAGTAGGCCTTGTAGATTTGCAGCAAGAAACCTCATGGAAGCATCACCTCCTATGCTAACATAAGCCCATGCAACATAGGCAGCAGCTCCCTTGTTTGTTAATTTGGAACAGCTAAATTCCAGCTATAATGAGGTCTAACTACTCACATGTAATGTGGACCATGATGGCATGGTGGGGGATGCTACCCCCATTTTGCAAGACAGCATAGCCTTATAACCCACACTGCAAGCTTCATGGCTTACAATCTAGGCTACATGGATTCTTCTAAATGGATGAAATACCATGTCAGGTGCACTGACACTATGGAAGCTGGTGTGACACTTCTAGGTTTCATTTTTCTATTCTTCCATTAAAATATAAACTAATGTCTACCATAAATTATAAGTTTCATCTTTTTCTGGTAGAAAGTCTCTAGGTGGAGAGAGAAAAGGGGTGTTAGCCAAAAAACCAAGGTGACATAGGGAATAAACCAATCCGGCTAACCATTAAGGAACTGCTGTGCAAATAACTGTGAAAGTTTTTAATATAGAGGGGAAGAATTTGTGGAGAAGAAAAGTAACATCTAACTATGGGATGTTAAATGAGTGGGAAAGTAGGGAGGTGACTCTCACATGGAAGAGGTAATACCACAAAGAACAATACAGTGGCGG
>JAOXJP010215910.1:0-11794 GCA_025762735.1 Platanus orientalis
GGTAAGTCTCTAGTGAAAAAGTCTTTAAAATTTTACAAAAATCGCAGTTATATGGAATTTCTGTTTTTATGACGTTATCTCACCCAGAATTTTTCCAACACAAACATCGAGTGAAAAAACGGCCGTAATGTTTTCTACAAAACTCGTATTAACTCACCATTTGTTTTTATTGAAAACTAGACTTCAAGACCTTTCCAAAAATATATAGCTTTCTCTTTAATTCATCCTACATTTTTATTTGTGTATTTTTAAAGTTACTTCAAAATCTATTGATTCAGGTCATACTAGATGGCATAGACACTTGGTGGGAAAATTGTCATAACTTCTTTTAGGAAACTTTAATTCACTCACCATTTGTCACATTGGAAAATAGAGTCATAAATTTTTCTAAGCATATATTATTTGTACGATGATTCCTATAGGATCGATACATATTTATTTATGAAGTTGTGCTAACTGTTTGGGACAATTTCAGAACTTGTTATGTCTTTGACCCATTTTTTTTCTTGCTTGGTAAATTGTCTTTAAATTTTTCGTTGGGTGTCTTTCACTCGTCGTTTGTTGCGTAGAACTCTAGACTTCCGTGTCTATCCAAAGGTATAAGTTTCATTCATAGATTTTCTCTACATTTTCGTTGAATCTTTTTTAAAATTGTGTTAATGTTCAAATCAACATATGTGCATTTAAGTGGTCTTATGTGTGTATAGAACTTATGTGACATGTGTTAGCATTCTAAGTGTAACACGTGTATAATAATATGTGTGTCATGGTGCGGGGTGTTACACCTATAGAGATCTATCAACACAAACAATCATTCTTCAAATTTAACACTTCCTCCCTCCCAAAATTCGAAACCCTGTTTGGCATGGGATGGGGTACAATAAACAACACCGTCATTTTCCACCAATAGGGCTGTCAACTATCCACCTAAGCATCCATATTTGATTATCTTTCGATTCTATTAAGGTGAATATGGATGCATGTACATCTAATTCGTTTAAATATTCGATTCGTTTAATAAATATTCAATTATAAACGAACCGAATGTGGATATGTATGCATCCACTTTGATTAATATTCAACTGTTTAAGTTTATACATACATACATAAAAAAGATAATTTAGTAATTCATTATAGGAGAGATACAATGATGGAATTAATTCTCTCACACCTAGTGTTATCTTGTCATTTGTTTAGAAGGTAACACAAAGCCCTAAGACGCTCTCTATGCAAGAACTGATTCCAATGCACCATTATATATGTTATTTATCTCTCATGAGGATAGGATATTAGGCAAATAAACATCATGTCTAGATGCTTCGAAGGAATCAAAAGCCCTAATTTTGGGACTCGTTTAATTGAAGAGAGAAGAAGATCGAAACAGAGAGAAACTGGCCAGAGATCTCAACTACAAAGCTTGATGATGAGATGGCCAAGAAAGAAATCATACATCTTACAAGCTTCATCACCAACTTTGATGTTTCCATGATAGCAACAAGATCTCCTAAGAGAAACCCACCTAAGTTAATTAGCAGGAACATCAAGTTCTTTTATGTGGATTCTCTTTGCCAAACTACACAACATGTATGAATATATTGGACTGGCCTTGAAGAGTTTCTACTTGATATCAACGAATAAGATGAAACCAATTGTATAAATCTACTAAAAAATCTTGTAAATCCATTCAAAACCTATTATTGTCGTTCTCATAGAAGAGTGTAAAAAGCTTCAACAGCCATTCAAAATATATGTGTCATCATTGAAAATCTTAATTTTTTGATAAAAATTGTAATAAAATATATTTGAATTTGTATCCAAAATTTGTTTAAATAAATATACACAGATATTTGTATTCACATCTAATATATGTATATTGATAAACCACATCCAATATTCGATTAACTAAACTAATACAAATATGGATACATCTATATGAACGTCAAATTCGCTTCTTCACAACCCTAACCGCTGAGTTGTTTTTTTAAGCTGCAGAGGATCCTTTGCCAATAAAAGCGACTTCGGAATGGGCAGCGGGCACCAGCTTTTTTTCATAGCCCTAGCCGCCATCGTGGGTGCTTTTAACTAGAGTGGTAAAATAGTCATTCTATTACCGTTGTAAGCGCCCTTCCTTGCCGTGGTTGCAATAATGCACCGCATCTGTCGTTTAGTTGCAGGCTACCGTCCTTTGCTGGTTTCATACATTCCAAACAGGTGGTTTTCAAAATCCCCCGATAAAACCGCCTCCGGTTTTCCAAGCGCACAGTTTCACCATCTTCTCCCTTTTGGTCACTCTATATAATAACTGTACTTCCATTTAACCTCATTCATCCCAATTGCAAAATCACTTACTCACCAGCGAGTAGCGACTTCCTTTACACAATTTCCAGTCTATTTCTTTTAGGGTCCAAAATCAAGAGATAAACAATAGCGAAAATGAGTACGGCGAGCAAAGCTTGGATTGTGGCAGCCAGTGTTGGAGTGTAGAGGCACTCAAAGATCAAGGCTTCTGTAGATGGAATTATCCTCTTAGATCACTGCACCAACACGCCAAGAACAATCTCAGGTCGTTTTCTCAGGCAAACAGACTTCCTTGTTCCTCTTCTGCGTTGGTTATGGCTAAGAAGAAGATATCCAGAGAAGAATAGTTGAAGCAGTCCGAAGAATCGCTTAGAAAAGTTATGTACTTGAGCTGTTGGGGTCCCAATTAAGCTTAAATTTTGAGAAATTGAAGGGAGAATCTCCCCATATGGCTGAAGTCTTGTCATTTGAAAGTTGTATTATAATATTCATCTGTAAAATCAAATGGAGAAAAAAATATTATTCACACCATACATAATTTTGTTTTTTTCTCTTCAACTGCCATGATTTTCTGTTCCCTTTTCTTCTCTTGACGAGTGAAGCTAGATCGTTCAGGAGTTTCTTCAAGATGATTACCTTATTATCTCAGTCTTGACCGACTCAGCAAATCTTAATCCCAGTCCCTTCTGGGTTTCTATTAACTCGTCCCCATTTAATTTATTTATTTTTATAAAAAAAAGATGATTTCATTAGGATCAAAAGGGGACTCTGACCAGAGCTTTTACATCTTTGAGGGACTTCTTCAACCATAACAGAGGATTTCAACCCAGCAAAAGTGAAAAGGCGCAACTGCCACATATCTTGCAAGATCATTAGCGGCTCTATTCGAACTGCGAAGATGTCCTTAACATGACTGAAAATGATTTTATCAAAAGAGTTACTTGTACATTTATAATTCCTTATGATATGTTTATTGTTCCAAGGAGCTCCCTAGATGTCTTTTCTAACAAGTTGATTGTTTTCTTCGAATCATCTTCCAAAGTAAGTCTTTTACTCTTGGTAGCCTGGGCTAAGATCAAACCCAGAAGATCAAAACGCTTTTCACAGCCTTGACTAAACTGAGGCAACCTTTACCATGTCGAATCAGGGCCCCTGGACCTACTTTGACCCCATCAAAATTGACCTTTAGGAGGTCTTCACTTGGAGAGAGTCCAGAACTGGTCCTCGTTTTGAGTCTCTTTGTGCAGTGATTTGATAGTGTCAAACCTTTGAGGATCCTACAATAAGCAGAACTCACTTCTGATCGATATTGTTGAGATATTGTAAATCAAGAGAGGGCAGCGACTGTCTGTTTCCCGAAAAGAGAAACAGAGCAACCACATCTTCCTCCAAGTGTTTCCATTTTCGTGATAACCTTGCTGACCTCAGTTTTTTGTTCACCTAAAAACCTGAATTGTAAACCAATTTGGCTCATTGAACTTACTTGTTACCTGCCATCTACATGGTATTACATAACCATGAAAAACCATCTGATCAACAAACTTTGACCATATGGGTTGACGAATGAGTATTCTTCCCCTTCCCCTATAAAATGAGAACGAGAACGTGGGTGAGTGGAAGATAGGAGTTATTGGGTATTGTTGAAGAGAGTTTGTAAAGAAAGTGAGAACGTGGGTGAGTGGAAGATAGGAGTTATTGGGTATTGTTGAAGAGAGTTTGTAAAGAGGGGAGCGTGAGTTAGATTAGGGTGAGGATAAAGAGAAAGAGAGTGAACCAGAAGAGTGTGGCTAGAAAAGTAGATGCCGCTACCAGGGACCTCATCCTTGATGAATCATAGCTCCATGACTAAGAGCTTCTTACCTCATAGACTTTTCATTTCTTCACCTCTTATTTTTTTATTCACATCATTTTCCTTCCCTTTTCTTAGTTGTTGCTTTTGACTGTTGAGAACTTGGCTACGACCTTGAGGTCTCCAGTCATATATTTATTTTTGTGACTGTTGAGAACTTAGTTTTGGCCTTGAGGTCCCCAGTCCTCCACTTCTCTTGAGAAAGAGCAACATCTCATGGAGTTGAATTGATTCGATCTTGGTGTTGTAAAAACACTCCAAGCATCTTAAACATACTCTTGATTCAAGCACTAACTAAGCATTATGTTACCAAAATCTCAATAAAATTAAAGACATATTGACCCAAGGCTTTAAGTAATGGCGAAAGCTTATTCGTCTTTGCTAGAGAGTGTAACTCCGTAGAGAGACAGGGGTTCTACTCGAGCGAAATTGTATCCCAGAGTTAGCTTGGCCGAATCCCTTGCACAATATTAGGAGACCTCAACTATCTTTAAGAAATGCAAAAACGACACATTTTCTGTCTCGGTTGAATCGGCACTGAAAATTCAAAGTTTCTGAATTTTTGAACAGTGAAAAATGAATAGTGAAATGAATAGTGCGTGAATGTAAATAGTGCCTGATGAATAATGCGCGAATGTGAATAGTGCATGTGAATAGTGCGTGATGAACAATGAACAATACACGAATGATGAACAGTAAAAAAATATTCTCAAAATTTTATTTTAATTGATTCCCTATCCTCAAAAGTCAACAAATATATTAAATTGTTCTTCTTCAAAAGCTTTTACATTCTATCTAACAGCTATTTGTTCAATTATTTTTATAACTTCCTCAGGGTTATATCATTTCTTCAACTATTCAAGGAAGTTTGTAGAAATATGTTATTTTAGCCTCAGTAAAGAGGGCACAAGGGGTTCACATTGATTTTCCTTTTTACAATATTGTTTCTTATAAGGAGACGTTGTTTGCAAGCTCTCCATACCATATGGAATGTTCAATTTTTGGGGGGAATGGCCATACCCCAATACTAGATTGAACTATCTTTCATCTGATTACCCATTGATATTAACTCTAAGTTTTGTCAATAGATTTATTTCTAATTTTATTCTTTAGTCTGTCCAAATACTTGACAAGAACTACAGTTCATAGTTTTTAACTGTTCTATTTTTTATTTTTTTTGTAAAATCTTTATACTTGTAGTTGGTGAAAAAAATTCAAAATGCTTCATGAGACTACATAAAGCTTTCCTTTTTGTGAATAGTAGTTTTTATTGAAAAAAAAGATGAGAAAATGAACGATACATATAATACAACAAAAAAAAAGAAGATCAAATCGAAAGATCAGAAGATAAAAGAGGAAGAATAAAGACATGAAGGCCACCCCTGATAAGGTCATTAAGAGAGAAATGATGAAACTCCAGAGAATCCAATGCCCATGATGTAACTAAAAAACAATACATTTGACAACCCCCATTGTAACATCCTTGTACCTTAATTATGAAAGTTTAAAGAAATCCGGATCCAAAAATTTGGGTCAAATTTGAAACCTTTTGTAATTTATAACACAAGGGTCATCCTCAACATTCGAGTGACCTAGACATAGTATAAACTAAGTTGAAGAACCATTGAACCACTTAGGTTGGACCCTAGAGACCCAACGTAAAGAAAACCATAAAATTCAACAAATTTCAAGCGTGACCACTCATGAAACTCCTAGGTGTGACAAATGACACACAAGAGTCAACTCTTGGGTGGTACTCAAACCTACGCATGACTAATCACAAACCTCATGATAGATCACAGTCATGACCGATCACAAATCCCATGATTGATTACAGTCGTGACCGATCACAAACCACAAGATCAATCACAGTTGTAACCCATCACACTCAGATTATAACTCAAGTCATGAAAAACATAACATACACAAAATGACATGGCCTGTTTCAATTCGACTCCTACAAATGTGAGATCTCGTTTGTGATGAATTATAACCACTTTATGACCTCATTTGGGTCTATTAGGCCTCTTAAAACATAGAAATGAAGAGAGAGAGAGAGAGAAAGAGATTTGGGAGCTTTAGGAGAAAAGAGTGGAAACTTATTCCTAATTTGGTAAGTTCAATTCATTCTTAGAAATTTTTGCTAAGATAAGTGATTTTTTTCCATAAACTACTTAATTTCATTCATTTAAATTTAGATCCACTATAATTTTGTAGAATAATGTGATCATTTGGGAGAATAAGGTGAATGAGTTTTTGCAAGGAACAAAGGATTATAAGTAATCTTGTTTACTATAGGTGATGTGATGTGTTTTCCTCTTCTGACTTTCAAATTATGTGAGGTTATCCATAGAATCCTTTAAGATTATTAGAAATCCTTGAATTCAATCCATTAAATCATGCTAGATCTATGAATTCTAGATTGTTTAGTAAGTTTTCATGCTCTTTATGCTTGGTATGACTCTTTTCTTATTAGGACCTCTGAAAATTTTGTAGTTTATGCTTTGGACCATTGAATCTTATTGAATCTTTAAATCTATACCTATTTTATGAAAGATTATTGTTCTTAAACATTGTAAGGACTATTTTTTTTTCATTGAATTCTTCAAATCATATGAAATTTGAATTTTCTCCATGTGAACCTTTGAAAATCTATATAAAATTGTGAATCCTTAAAGATCTACACTACCAATGATCAAATTGATAGACTATCTTGTCTTGCCCTTTGTTTGGAACACTAGAAGTGATATTTGATTAATCTCTATGATTAAATTCATTTAAAAATCATTTGAACTTCTGAATTTATATAACTTTGTATTGCACTCATTGATTTTATTGAACTATATGTTTCTCATGTGATCGTATGAACTATGTAGCCCATTAAATCCTATTACATGCTTTGAATCATTGATATTATGTGAAGTCTTAGTAAATTATTGTGTATCCGGTCTTATAAACATTGAACCTATGTAAATTATATACCTAAGAAATGATTGAATCATGGCAATACTACATGCTTTTGTTTATTTTATGTATTATAGAGATATTCCGATTATTGAAACTATGTGAACCTTTGAACTTATTGATGTGATGAATCCTTTTAGATTCGAACCTTTGACCATCAACGTTTGGGCCCTATCACAGGGCTAAGGGTGACTATTGACTATGTGAGCCTTGATATCGGACTAAGTGTGTCTTTCGACTCTTTGGGCCTATTCACAAGGCTAAGTGTGGGAAAATACTTTGGACATACTCTTTGGTTCATAGATTTTTGAGCATATTTCTAAGAATAAACATAAACTCAGGACCCTACCCTTGGGGTTACAACAAGGCTTTGAGCCCTCCTTTTAAGACTAAACAGAAGGATGAAGACCTTAATCGTGGGGTTGACAAGAGCATACAGATACTTTACTTTGGACCATTGGAACATTGAACATTAGACATTTCGAACACTAAACTTTGAACACTTTGAATATTGACCTTTGAACACTCTGAATCATTAAACACCAGATCATTTTGAAACTAACACACATCATTGAATTTATAGGTTTTGATATTTGTATTGAATTTTTTATTTGGACACTGATTCTTATTCGGTATTTAGCATTGAACTCCAAATTATGAAGTTCAAATTTTTTATTGAAATTTAGAAGTTTGTATTGGACATTTAGCTTTAGTTTGATATCTGATTATGGTTTTAGTTTGTACTAGCATGATAATGCTTATTACTTTGATCTTTACTTAGTTCTGTATTGACCTTTGGACTTACTAATACTCATATTTATGCTTTTATTTCATATTTTCTATAGTTAGTTATATTACTTACACGTTGGGACTAACTCAACTGTTTTGTTCTTTTAGACTGACCATGATTGCAAGTTCTCCATTCTAGAGACTTGCTACGATGTTCTCAGCATTTTCCTTTTATTCTTCATATTTGTTTTAGACATACGTTGAGATCATTTATTTTCGCTTTATACTATTGAAATATTGAATATTCATTTCTTTTGTTTGTGATTTGGGTGAAAGCACACCCCATTGATGTAGATTGTCAGTTTATACTATTTTGCATTTATATTGGAAATTATAGTATTACTTCTACTATGATTTATCATTTATTGGACTATTATGATATATTGAATTTTGATACACGAAAGGCCAACTTGCCAAGTTGGTAAAGTCTGTGGGTGTCATACCACAAACCTAGGTTCAAAACCCGTCTTCACCTACTAATAAATTAACCACTAACATTTACCTATATAAAAAAAGAATATTGATACACACTTTCACATTTATAGAACTTAGAATGTGAATATGGCTATTAACTTATGACTATCCGATTGTGAACATTGGTGATCAAATCAATGTAACAATCCGAATCTAGGGTGCATATGGATCCCATATCCGAGTCTGGGTTTGGCAGCATTACAGATTGGTATCAAAGCAGCTAGGTTTTGATTCTGTAAAGTGGACTACAGGTTTAGATTCTCAGACTTTATATGAACTGTAAGTTTAGATTCTGTGGACTCTTATGAGAACTATAAATTTGGAGTTCTGTAAACTATATTGGATGAGTGATTATGTGAACATTTGGAGTTGAAAGAAAGATGAAATGGAAAACAACGGAAGATTTTGGAGAATTAAGTTTAGATTATATTACATTGATGATTGATCTTATGTTTGAGGACTTTACTTTGCATAATACTTGAGGATCTTATAGTGAATTGTGATAGAGGATATTAGTTGGTTTTATATGTCTTACAGATTCTAAGTGTGTGATTTCTTTGATTCTAGGTACATGATGCCGCTTGGGAGTACTAGACGGTCATCTTCTACTCCGACACAAGAGATAAAGAGTATGGATGGTGTGTTAAGGACCATACACAATTTGGATTAAATAGTGAAGGAACATATTACTTATGATCGCCTACCACACGAGAGGGTTGTTGGGAACGACAACCACATGATCGATTGTTTTCAGCAGATGAAGCCACCAGAGTTCAAGGGAACCACAAACCCCATAGAGGTCGAGTCTTGGTTTATGCAACTAGAGGAGATCTTTGGAGTTATTGGTTGTATGGATAATTAGTGTGTCTCATTGACCACGTTTATGATGAAGGGTGAGGCCAAACATTAGTGAAACACTATAAGGGATACTTTGGTTGGAGAGTATGATGAGCCCCTAACTTGGGAGGCATTTCTTGAGGTGTTTAGGGACTATTACACTCCACCCAGTGTTCGTGAGGAGAAAGAGTTTGAATTCCTCGAGCTTATGCAGGGCAACATGATAATGCTTAAGTACAAGGCCAAGTACATGGAGTTGGCCTACTTTGCTCCACAGATTGTTGTTAATGATGCTATAAAGGTGAGAAAATTTTAGTGACATCTTAGGCCTAACATTCACTCCCACATGTATGTACTACGACTAAATATCTTCATGGATGTGGTTGATACAACTCATATTGCCAAGCATGAGAGCGAAGAGCTGTAGAGGATTTATGACAAGGGTAAGAAGAGAAATGTCACTAAGGCACCTCACCGAGGTGACTTTGCTCAAACTAAGAACTGAAGGACAAAACCTGAGCAGAAAGCAATTACGACTACATGCAATAGATGCGGCAAGAACCACTTTGGTCAGTGCAAAAGGGTAGCTGAAACTTGTTTCAAGTGCGGAAAAGTTGGACATATGAATAGGGATGATCCAGTTCTTCAGGAACCGATCGTAGCCAAGTCAGTTGGTGATGATCAGAGGCTGAGGGTTTGATGTAGAGTTCATGTAGTTACTGAACAAGATGCAAAGGCTTCCAAGACCGTTGTGGCATGTATACTCCAGTCATTTTCTCATGATGCACATGTCTTTATTGATCATGGATCCACACATTCGTTTGTTGCACACGATTTCGTGAAACATGCTGACACATTGAGACTTGTCACTAAATAGCCCATATAATAAGACTAATGGATCCACTAATTTAATTTAATAGGTTTCCTTGGCTACCCGATTTGTTCCATGAGACATGACATTGTTGACACATTTTTTACCAAAACTTGTTATTTTGAATTGTCAACTATATAAAACAAATGTATATTGGAATGAGCCCAAGTTACATTTATTCGTAGGATTAGGAGGATCCACATCATCTTGCGACCACCAATCCGAGTTTGAATCATCTCTAGTCAGAATGGACAAATATCACGTTAGTACTACTTATCTTTCATGTAGCTATGCCTGTAACACCCTACACATGTTGCATGCACTTAATAGGATCATAAATGCATAATTGATGATTAAATGTTTTGAGTATATTTAATTTTATACTTTAAGTTTATTAGTGATATTTTAACACAAATAAGTGAGAAAATTTCAATTAAACGTAGAAGGGAAAAGAAGGCAAAAAAATAAAAAGTCGAGGACATGACAAGTTCTTAAGCTGTCCCAGATAGCCAAAATAACTTCATAAATAAATCTATATCAATCCTGTAGGAGCCACCCTACATTGGAAAGATCTATGAGTCTACTTTCCAATGCCAAAAATGGTGAGTAAATTGTAGTTTCCTAGAAGAAGTTATGACAATTTTTCCACTAGGTGTCTATGTCGTCTGGTATGGTCACTGTTAATAGATTTTGATGTAACTTTAAAAATACACCAATAAAAATGTAGAACGAATTAGAGAGCAAACTTTATGTCTTTTGAAAGGTTTTGAAGTCTAGTTTTCAACAAAAACAAATGGCAAGTGAATCCAAGTTTTGTACATAAAGTTATAACTGTTTTTCCATTGGGCATCTGTACTAAAAAAAATTTAGGCGGGATGACATTATAAAAGTGAAAAATTCCGTACAACCGCAATCTTTACAAAATTTTAAGGACTCTTTCACTAGAAACTTAACTAAACATGAAATTGAGGATTAGAATTGCTATTTAGGCCTATAAAAACATTGAAATTCATGAAAAAAATAAGATCTTTTGAAGAAGTTTGCAAGTTTGGGGATTTTGAAGAAAGAATAAAAGAGAAAAATAGGTTTTACAAGAGATTTTAGGATTTTTAAAGAAAAAATTTTAAGTTTCAATTTAGTTTCATTTCGAACCAAAAGATAAATAAAGTAGAATGTTTTTACCTCATTTTGATTGTTCTTCGGTTCATAGAACACTTTGACTCATGTTTTCGAAAGAACTCATGAAGTTTATGTCTTGTTTTGATTTCATAAGTTCTTAGAACAATGAAAAATCTCCTTTGTAAATAACTTGAACTCTTTTACATTATTTTGCATTGTTTTAGGTTCTTAGATAGGTTTTTTACAAGTTTTGCAAAGAACCATGATTGTTTTGATTTATTTATGTTCTTTTACATGTTTTTAAAAGAGAATTTTTTTTTAAAACAAGTTCATGTTCTATTTCTTGATTTTGATTCAAATAGGTTCTTAGATGATTTTAATCTCTGTTTTACAAAATAAAAAAATTGTTCTACTTAGTTTTTTAATTATTTTTAAAGAATCCCATGTTTTTTTAAAGGAGTTTTCTAATGAATTTTAGTAAATATATTTTGAAAGAAAATGTCTTAAATAATTTTTGATATGCCAATCCGTAGAGCTATGCTCTTACGTGGGTCAGATTCTTGTTTTCTGTTTCATTCAAAGATATGCATTGT
>JAOXJP010215921.1:0-11794 GCA_025762735.1 Platanus orientalis
CATTTCACTTGTCGGCACTGATGTGCCCTCCCCCTGACAGGGTGCAGAGAGGAGCAGACAATAAGAGGAGCGAATACAATCCTTTCCCTTTGGTCATTTGGTTTGAGCTGCAAGCTAGTGGAAATGAAATTGTTCTGGTTCATTATGGACATATTATTATCGGCTAAAGGATCTAGAGTCCTAGGCAACTTAGGAATCTTTCATGTGTGAGTTAGGACGGCTACCTAATAAGGTTCCATATGGCTAAGGCATGAGTCTGCAAAACTTCTACTCATGGGTTCGAATCCGACCGGTTCCTACAGCTTCATTCCACCCATCATTTTTTACATGGTTAGCGGAAAGAATTAGGGCTGCAAGTAATTTTAAAAGGCTTGTTTATCAAAATTATCAATTTTCATCAGATAGGATACGGATCTATATCGATCCAATTCGTTTAAATATAACAATATATAGAATATAGAGTATAAATAGTTGGATTTAAAACTAATCTAACAGCCTTAAATAACCCAATAACTAAAACCTAAAAGTACATAAACTCTTTATTTCATAATTGTTCTTTCTCTGTCCATGACAGCATCCACAAGTACTGCCACAACTATGTTACAACGACAAAAGTTCACATCCATCGCATAAGAAAAGAAATGGTGTTTTGTTCCATCCAACATCGTCACCAAGTTATATGATATCTGAGATTTTGGTGATGATAGAGATGAGTTAGAGAAGATTGCATTGCGACGATGACATCTATGGAATTAACTTTTCTTTATTAGATATCCAAAATCCAAAACAGATGCAATTTTTAAATATCCATTATTTATTGGATAGGATACACATATGAAAGACTAGAGTTCTCCATGTCAATTTCTCATGGTAAGTTTCAATCCGATGAAAAAAAACCCTCTTTTTGGACAAAAATCATCCCCTCCCCAAGTATTAATCTGTCGGGGTAAGGGAACACTTACTCCCCGTTCCGTGGTAATTGACCTTTTGAGAATATGTGTCACTGTCTCCTACCCTGACAGATTACTTTGTGGGCGGGAGAAGATCCCCGGGCTTTTGGACATTTTTCTTCAATTGAAAAATTGTAAATTTGCAACTTCGACGGCTGTTGTACGAAAGGGAAGAGTCCTATACATGGTAACGTCACTGCACACACGGGCAATCCAGAGGGTCGCTTATCTGATGGACAGTCTGGATTAGCAATGACATCTCTTGAATGTTGTTAGAATAAGTTCAGATACTCTACAGTAAGTTAAAACACATTAACGTACAATGGCTCTCCACACGCAACATCCAACCAGATTTGGGCGAAAGTTTTAAATTTTTGTATACATTTCACATTGCAGACGCTCATTCCACGTTAATGTAGTTCAACTTACAGCAGAAGATCCTGTCGGTTAGAACAGAGGGGGTCATCCAGCCAGAAAACCTTTTCCCCTGAGGCTGCACATAAAAGAACCAGCATATCATATCTACTTATCCTGATTATGGTTATTTAATAGAGTACAAAAAAATAAAAAACTACAAGCAATTGCATTGGTTATTACTCTTTTTTTTTTTTTTGGGTCCGGCCACTTGGACCCACATCATTTGACAACTGCAAGGGTGGGACCCAAACAGAGTTGAGATAGACAGTACAGGCAACATCACATGCACACTGCATAACATTAGGGGACTCGACCCATCTTCCACAAGGAAGAGATGCTGCAGTCACCCGAGCACGGGGGCTTTGGCACTGGTTATTACACTGTAGGGTGCCTTATCACAATGTGCGTCTCACAGTCTGAGGAATATTACCGAAGGCAATTACGGTCTAGAAAGAGAATACCAGAAAGAATTGCAGAGATGACTCACCAAGTGATCATTGATCATCTGTCCATTTCTCTCAGCAATCAGTAATGGATCATTAAGCACTAACCTAAGATGGTCCCGGGTAACATATTTTCGATTTACTTTAAAATATATAATTTAGAAAAGAATACGTCAAAAGAAATGCAAAATCAAAAGAAAAAAAGGAAGAAATGGGTAAAACATATATATATATACAAGGAGACATTAAGGAGAAAGCTCTCAGAGAGTTGTATTCAACCCATCCATTACATCCAAAATGTTAGTCCTTGTATGCTCCAAGTCCTGAGCTGCACTGAACTCCTTTGTTGGAGAGCTACCAGTGCTCCTGCTCAACCCCCAACGTTGCCTCCCACTCTCCTTGCCTGTCACAAATTCTTGGCTTCTGCTTATTCCAGGAATCAACCTTTTCCACTTGACTCTTTCCAACATGTCTTTGTCTTCTTGAGAGAACTGAAGAACCATACTGGTTCTGCTATTATGCACTGTGGAAGAGTCTTGCTGGGTTTTGGGCTCTAAAAGCAGGACCTTACGGGTTGGGGGTCGAACAGGATGAATACGCTTGAATCCATGATCCCTGTGACTTACTTGGCTGATCAGATGGTGAAGCCATGCCACCATTTCGAGGATGTATACTTCTGTCTTTTGCTTATCTGCATGATAGAGTGTTTGAAGGCGGATCAGGTTATTTGGTGCATCGGTCTTCTTATTAAAATCGTAACTGCCAGTCAACAAAAATCACTGTTAAAATTTTCAGATTGGTAGAGATAGGATGCACCTTTTGTGGTTTATCAATGGAACAGAAGATGCTGAAAAAACAAAAATGATAAGGAAAAACTGAAATTGAAGCCTTGACTGACCTGGCATTCGCCCATTCTCCAACCCACCCAAAACCTTGATGCACTCTGATTTGGAGTCCCACAAATCAAAAACAAAGATTAGATAAAACAAAAACAAAAAAATATGTGAGAACAAGACTAAAAGCAAAAATTAGAAAATAAAAAAGTTGGAAGTTGTTCATGTCCATAAAAAGAAAATAGCACAAGCATGGGCAAAGAAGCTTGTCCATGTTCATATAGGGAGAACTAGCACAATTTTAGAAGTAGCAGACATTGAGAATTCATGTAAGAGAACTACTATTAACCTACTTGGTTGTATTCGCAGCTACAGGCACGAGCCACAGGAGAGTTTTTTCCATCTCATCTTTGATCAGTGCAATTGTGAGCTGCAGGCATGCACAAGCAGTTAAAGATCATATGCATGCACATATTGTGGGTCAACATTGTCTGGATGCAATTTAGCCCCTACAGAATTATGTTAAGTTTCCAGTTTTTCATGGAACCAGGACATGTACAGTACATGTCCATGTGGGTCACTATTTCCACATGTTCAGGTAGGTATGCACCTTACTGAAACAGACTGCATAGAAGTTAACAAGTAATAGAAGAATGACTCATTTGTGGGAGGTGAAATTTACCAAGATGAAGCATACCTCTTCCTTGGCCTGAAATGACAGTAATCGGGAACGTAGAGCTGTCTTAACGCCATTTGGCAATGCATGGTACAGTGTATCCCTCACATTTGGTGGAAGGGAACTTGGACGAGACACCTAAGCACAAAATGATTTCCATGCAACAGATCAATACCAAATTGCAGCATGAAACCTATTAACTTTTTTTTATGGAAAACGACGCCATTAACCATTTACAATGTAGCTGCTGCTATCAAATGTCAACAATTGGTAACATCTGGCATGTTTTATAAAACATTTTTTTCTTGAATGCTTAATAAGAGAAAGGAAGAAGAAAAAAAGTAAATGAAAACATGGGAGAGATGTTATAAAAAATAATCTTTATTTTGTCACTATTAATGGTCCATCTTTTAACTGATTACTGGAACATCAACGATGTCTCTCAAGTTTCTGAAAAAGCTGAAAAGCCACACAGGCTAAAAAATGCATGCCACAAACATATGCAAGTAATTGAATAACATGAACCCAGTATACAGTGATCATTCAATTAACCTTCAGAAGAACACATACAAACACTACCCGTGAAACAAGGGAGTCCAAATGAAGAAATGCACATGCCAATACGAAGATCAGGTACATGTGGGAGGCTATTAGAGAACAAATTAGTTTTTTAAGTTCATTTCTATTAATTTAGACACATTACACATTATGAATTTTTATACAGATCATGCCATTTGATATTCAAAAAGCAACTGTCCAGCATAAGAAGTACCATAGGCTGAGAAGTGTGGGATTGAAACCCTTGTTACATGAGTTAACCATCACATATCTTGGTGTCATCTTTCCCTGCATCAATAACCACCTGAACGCCATGATTTTGGTATCAATAGGAGGCATTTTTTTAATGACCCCAAGATCACATTTCAGACATGATATGAGCAATTTATGGTCCGAAGACAACAAGCTTAGGAGTCCATGGTGGTTTTTTTTTTTTTTTTAATTTTATGAGTTGTATTTACTATTGTTTTCTAGAAACCAAGTCTTCTAGTATTTCTATTCTAGTCTCTTTCAAGTCATACTTAGTTTCTAATTTTAAATTATCATAGCTTTTGAAAAGTTTATTGTTCATTTAATGTTTCTCTGTATGATGTTCGTCTCCTTTCAGAAGTTTAAAAATCTAGATAGAGTGTTTCAATCATCCATGTCTCTAGGGAGTCCAATAATGTTCCTGATGCACTTACCAGTTGAAGCATTAATTTTAGTGATTTTTATGAATTTGAAGAAACCAATGATCTGGCTAAACTAATAAGCTTGCTGTCTTCCATGATAAGTTAAGACTTTTCATTAATAAAGGATTAGTTGATTGTATATCCTTTTAGAATAAGGCTTTTGCCCCCCCAATCCCTTAAGATATAATTCACTTGATTATTTATAAACTAGTACAAGGTCCACCTAACCACTGGGATGTTTCTTCCGAAAAATACTTAATTGTTTCAATAGCATTTACTCTTTATGGGTAACTTGAGATACATTGTATTAAGGACTTAAAGGTGATAGAACGAATCCATGCCAATAGTGTCTTGTTACTCTATTATACATGGCATTGGCAAGTAACCAATACCAATTTGACCAACTGGAAATAGACAAGCACCAACCATCCTTATTAAAACTTGGTTAGGAAGAATAAAATTGACAGGAAAATCAATGCAATTTAAAGCATGTTACCATCAAGCAAAAGTTATTATTAAGATGCTTAAGCTTCACTCATGCTACTATGGGAAGCACAGAGATAGTTGATTTTCTTTTAGAGATGCTAAAAGTTACTCCCTCAACCCATAGATATGAAATGCCTCCATTTACTTTATGCAAATAGTTGTATGAACATCATTGTAAGAAAGTCTAATTGAATTTGTAAATTCAGAAAGTTTCATTGCTAAAAAATAGTACAATGGTATGTTTAACAATGCATATAATAATGTTCATTCAACACTTTCTTGGTATGAGAAAATATCTGTTATTTACTAAATGAATCATTCTACATAAACTAAGGAATTAAAAAATATATATATTATACTCACAATACTATCTATCTGATTGATGATGTTAGCATAGTGTAATGCAAGACCAGAAACACCTAATTTCTGAGGATTGTGAATTGGATCCTTGCTAACCAATGCTGTACCTGCCACAACTAGTAACACATTAGACAATTTTAGAGGAGTTGATACCTGGTCTAAGCCTTGAAGAAACAAAATGTCTCAATAGTAAACTGTCATTGAGGGAATCCTTTAGTTGAATGTTTTTTCAATTTCTACAAGGCAGTACTTTCTGAAATATTTTCTTCCAATGGGACTCAACAATAAAAAGAACTTGTTTCTATAGGACTAGCAACAAACTCTACACTTTTTTATAGTATTCATTTAAAGCTCAAATTTAAAAGACCACAAAATATTGTGTCAAACATATTACAGTGCAGAAGACTGGGCTTTAGATTGCATAAACATATGTAAAACTATCACTTAATTACCCAGGGCTTTTATAAATCCAACCAAATTGGATATAATGTTTTAGATAGAACACTGAAAATCTTTGGCAGATCCACTACTATTGGATATATTGTTAGATTGGAAAGGCCACACCAAATTGGAAAGATACTTATGTCCCTTGTGAGCACAAAACAGTCAAATGCCCTATCAAGGAGTATGTAGCTTGAAAAGACAGATTTTTTTTCTTTTTCATGGCCACATCTAGATGATAAGCAGCATAAATTGGCGAGGCATAGGGATAGTCCCAGACTCCCAGTGTAGTATCAAATCTCCACTGCCTCCATAGTAACACTAGGGATTTCTTGACAGTCAAGATCCCATGATTGATGATTCTTATAAACCAGGAACTTCTTTGTATAGACTGAGGGCTACAGATGAATCCATCACCAAGAGCCCAAAGAACTCGTTCTTGTAATGCATGTAACTTGCTACCATGGCTTGATTGTGGCATAACCTCTTTGAATACTTGTCACAAGTATATAGGTCACATGTGGTCACCATTGGGTATCAAATATATATCCATACAGCCTCGTGAACATGATAAAAATCTATTTTAAAAAAAGTTAATCATGGACATGAACATGGCACATGGTGAACTTATATGTCTAATATAAATTAAAATATTTTTTTCAGAATTTTTAAATAATTTGATTAATAAAAACTAACTGTATAACTGATCTTATTTTGAAACCAAACTTCTAAAGAACAATATATTCGAAATTTTGGTTTTCACGGAGAAAAAAGTTAATTATCCTGCAAATGAGTTCCCCAAATAGTTGAGATAAGACTTTGTTGAATTGTATATCCTGCGAATGAGTTATGCAATAACTAGCATAACATGAAATCACTGGTCAAATTTTGCATTTTTATGAACATGAGGACAATCCATTAGTTATGAACACAATTTTTCACCAGATAACAACATACAGGTGGAGCCCTCTGTGACAAGCTATCATGAGTCAGTCAAACAAAATTAGTTGACCCCAATGAAATATTCAAATACCATTTTTTTATGTGTTGGGCTATAATTAAAACACACACACACACACAAATAAAAATAAATAACTTTCTTCGCAAAAATATAACTTCAAATGAAAGTCCCCCCTGCCTATTCTAGCAAAGATCAGGATTGTTTTAGGGAGAGAGAGAGAGAGAGAGAGAGAGAGATTTTCATTGGAAAAAAAAGGTCTACAGAGGGAGTTTCCAGATCTTGGGGGACTTGTGCTAATAAGCAATGACAGGGAGTTGGCTGACCCTGTCCTATGAGGCTCAGCTTTATATGCAATAATCCATTAATCCAAAATACATATGATCATTACCCAGTGCTGGTCCTGTAACTATGGGGTGCCGAGAGGGGTGGACCAGAGACAGACCTAAACTTTAGCTTTATTGCAAAGTGGCTGCTCATGAGACTTGAACCCACGTTTTCACATTTTCCATACTCAATGAATGCAATTAGTGCAGCATTCAACACCACACAAAGAGAGACCTGCTATATTTTCCAACAGAAGTGCACTTGACTAAATGATAGATTTTCCCACTAAAAACATTCACAAATTTTCCTTATTTAAAATTTCTACTGTCCAAAAGGACGTCAGAATTCTTCATCACTAAGAAAGCTATGGTAATCAAAGACATCCGATAAGCCATAAAAGTAGAAAACTCAAAACATCTAGTGCATCTAATATCCTGATAGTGCCATGAGTGCCAAAGTTCCCATTCGGAGACAACGTACACCACAAAAGGTCTCAACAGTAGACAGGCTTTTTTTTCCTTATCTTTTACTTCAATTGATTATGATAACCATTGATTGATTCTACATTCTTTTCCACTTCAATATCAATCAAAATATAAGGAAAACAAAAATGTATAGCTTGCCAACAAAATGCGAGAATCCCCCTAGAGTGTACCAAAGTGCTTGAAAAGCCATACTCGATAACCATTTCCAAACAATTCCTCCTAAAGGGGACACCAACCACTATATTGTTTCGTATACCGAGGTTATGACTCATCATTAGGCCCTTGATAGGACCCAACCTGTATATTGTTGTAACAATTACTGTACAACGGATGGATGGGTGAGAAAACAACCTCTATAACCAGAGATACATATGGCCTTAGACAGAATGACATATCAGAATAGGTTTCTACCCAATCCCATAGAATTTACAAATAAGGCTTTGCTGATTGACCGCATGATTGTTATGTGTAAGTCAAAATAAGTATGAAAGCATATGCCAAGAATCTAAAAGCTTAAATTAAGTATAACTATTAAAAAGAGATCAAATGTGTCTGCGAGACATAAGACAGGACACAATTTAATATAAGACAACAAAAAAAAGAACAAGTCAATAATTTTCCATATCTATACAAGTGGATAAAAAAGATCATGGTCACACACACACACACAAATCACTATTTTATCAAATCCATGTGCTAAAAAAAGATGTTAAATAATATCTACAAGCACATACCATCATTTCCAAAGGCATCGAAAATCTCTTGATGTATGAAGGTAATAATGTCAAAAAGTTTCTCCACGACCTACAAATGGATTCCATATCATAAATCCAAATATCATTACCGTTGACTACCATACAGACACTCAACCACCTTCCATACTGGGAAGGGAGTATGAACAATGTAACAAGTTTTCCCCATGTCATAGAGTGGATTCTATTTCATTATTAGAATATGTTCTGACTTTGATTACATTTATTACACTCTACTACTTTCCATGTCATGAACTGCAGTAAAATACTAATAACTTCATTAAAATATGGAAACTTCACCACATCTTAACATGGAAAGATCTTCTTTACCAAAAAAAAACACTGGGAAGATCTTTGTGATAGATTGCAGGATTCCTCAACAAGAAATTGATAAATGCTATAGAGAGTGAATTCCTTCAAAAGCATCTCCAAAAATCATGGTGGTTTTTTGCAGTTAAGTGAAAACAAGTGGTGCATAAACCTATACCTCTTCCAAACTTCTTGACCATAGAGATTTTTTCTTCAAGTTATTCACAAGCTTTCTTTGATGTTGAAGCTCATTGTGTAATATCATGAGACTCTCTCCTACAAAATCAAATTAAATAGCCCGTTAATTAAGAAATCATATCCTTCTATTTAGATACCACACAGGTTTCTTGGTATCAATCAAGTAACAACAAACTATATGCAAAAGAATTCCATAAAAAGTGCATAGAGAATGAACTGGAAGAACATCAGTAAGATTAGCATTTTTTTTAACATCACTAAGATTAGCATTGTAAGACTGCAAATGAGAACACGAGGGAAATCAAATGAATGAGTAGAAATTCACCACCTAGAATTGTGTGTGCGTGTGAGGGAGAGAGAGAGAGAGATTCCCATTAAGAGATAAATATTTCGAGAAAATAAAATAATATGAAAGAGAATATCAAACAAGATGATCTACTTCAAAATTCACAGGAAATTTATAATTTGTACCAAGTCAACAGCCAAATTTGATATGCAACAGTCCAAGAATGACAATGATCTCAAATAGGAGGAGCCTCAAATGGTGCGTCATTTCAAGTTGTTTAGGTGCATAAGGAATATTCTTCTTTTGGCATTGTATTGCTTTGTATCAGAATGATCCACTCTGATACAATGCAACAAACACAGCATGTAACAATACATTAGTGAATTTAAGCATATGAAATTTATGTGCTTCAACTTGTCATAGCAGTGCATCATTCTCAATATTAAAAAAACAAGGGTATATAGTTTTGATAACCCTCAATCTCCGGATACGATATGCCCACAATGTAGGGGAGCAAAGGCTGAGATTTTAGAAATGAAACAAGTTTAGATTGTGCATGTGTTGGATCCAAATTTGATTTCCAAAAGTGGATTAAGGGATTTGGAAATTTGAAGAGAATAATTTGAGGTTTATTTCTGGGTTTTGTGTGGCATTCAGGAAAGTGATGATAAAACTAATAAAATCAGAAAAGGGACTCCTTATGATCGGGTTTAACAAGGACTAGGTGGCATGATTGAGATCTAGATCTTGTAAATTATCCACAGAGAAACACTACGCTGAAACAGGATAAATAAAAGGAACGCAACAGAAAATAATGAGAAAAATTGATTACAAGATAGAGGTGGGAATTGGAGTCCCACCACTTAAAGTGGAGTCACATAATCAAGGAATGTATCCCAACATCAAACTTGACATCACCCTAGGATCCATACTATTGTAGATGTTATACTTTATATGAAACTTCACTCAATAAAATAAAACAAAGAGAATATATGCCTTACATGAGTAGGGGTTGGATGCTCCCTCTCTTCCTAATTTGATGTGAATTCTAATATTGTTCTTAAAATTTCTAAACTAAACTTAAACCACAGTATCCTATCCAGAGTGAAACTTTTAAATAAGACTGCATATTTTCTTAAACAAATTTCTATTTAGAACTAAAACTCCTATTGGGACTCAGACTTCGATTCAATGAGAAGTGTTATAAAACTCAGTGAGACAGTCAAGATCAGCCAGATCCTGGTCAAATCGTCATACGAATATATCTCTACTAACTCGGCTTTTGGCATGTTAACTTGGTCAAGTTACTAAAAGAATTCACCTGAGCTTTGGCACAAATTGCTTGATCCACTCATTTATTAAGCACTTTTTATTAAAAGAAAATTTTCTTTTCGAATGGACATCTAAATTCTCACTTTCCACTTACTTTATATTCCTCTTTCTTCTTCAAATTTCAAATTCAAACCTTAAGGCCCCATTTTTGTTCATCTCTAATCTTCACCTTCAAGGCTTCAAAAGCTTCTTCAACATTCAAAACCTAGGATCCAATACTCCAATGCAATTGCATGACACTGCTAGCACCAACAAGACCACCAAAACAAGAAATTGCTCACTGCAAAATGAGGCAATGAAAAGTCCACGAAAAAGCTAGGTAATGTAAGACCAAAAACAATAAAAATAACAGAAGAATAGTTATAAAAAAAAAAAAAAAAAAAAAAAGATACCATCTAGAATCACACTAGTCGTTACCTAGGCAATCACACATTCAAGATCTTTAGCATTTTTTTTTTTCTTTTTTTGGTAAAGAGTTTTCGGAATTTGCTTCATTCAATCATCAATAATAATAAGATTTTCTAAAAACAAAAAACTCAATTCTTGTCACAAAGTGATACCTAATGTAGAACAACAGTCGACAAGAAATGTAACCAAGAAAGAAAGAAGATAAGAGAGAAGAAGAGAAGAGATAGAGAGTAGAATACTAACCTCATGTGAGGGGTTGAGAGAAAACTTGGGATACCACACCCATTTCAACACAAACGTGTCTTCTTTTCAAATAATCATCTTCAACTAATTTACATTGATCTAATGTGGCCTTTAAATAGGCACTACATAGAGAATAAAATAAAATAAAATTTTAAACTCAAGATCTTCTAACAAAATAAACTTGTCAAATAATTAAAGACTTCTAAAAAAAAAAAAAATCTTGGTTGGCACAATATTTGGTTTGTTGACCAAATTATTAGGTCTCACAAGATCTCAAACAATCTCCTAAAATATTATACACAAAACTTTCTAAAAATCCTAAACTTGCTAACCAAGTTTTCTAAAAAAATCACTATTTCCGTTTTTATTGATACCCCCTTGAAAATTTGGTCATAACTTTCCCAAATCACCTCGGATTTGCACAATCCTGGTCTTGTTAGAAATGTAACTAAATAACCTATCTAATAACACCAAAATAAAGCCAAAAAGTCAAGTTTTAGCCAGAGAAAAAGTGGGTCCAAAGTGAAAAACGGTATTACAACTAAAAACCCAAAAAAACTAAACTAACCATGACACTATTGGCCTTATTACAAAATTACCACTAACTAAAGCTTTTAAAAAAAAAAAATAACGAAAAAAAATAAACAACTCTACTAGACAT
>JAOXJP010215932.1:0-11794 GCA_025762735.1 Platanus orientalis
TTTGGGTTGCAGCCAAAACAATAATGGTTAGGGGACTTTAGTGTTGCTGCAAGGTGTACAGATACCCATCACTTCTGTTGTAAGTCTCTGAAAGAGATTAGGATTAATATTGATGTTCTGGTTTAACCACAAGTTCAGAAATCAGAGGGGAAGTCTGGGAAATACTTTAAACTCTAGGAAATAATTGGTCTCAGGTGTTAAAGGTTTGGCACAGACCAGAATAGTTCTTATATGTAACTCCAGGAGGTGACGTCCAGGCTGGAATGGGTTATTCTTTGAAGATTCAAGCAGGGAACTATCCAAATAACAGTTTGCACTGATGGATACAGGTCTAAGGCTCAAAGAACTCAGCAAGAAAGGTTTCTTGATTGTATTTCAAGGATCTTTAAAGGGGGAAACCAGCAGAACAAAGAAGAAATAAAAATAAGAGAGAAAAGAATGAAAAGAAGATGAAGGAGAAAGAAAGAAAGTAAAGAATAAGATAATACCTTGTGGGAAAATCCCTGACCCATACTTGGTTAATCCCTAACCAATCCTCAAGCTAAAGCAAACTTGAAGAAGAGGAACTCCACTAGTTGAAGAGAAGAAAACGCATAAAATTTCATAACTTTATTAATTCATTCATTGCATACCAATACAAAAATGTCCAGCCCTATATATAGGCTCACAAACTCAAGAAAATAGCAAAAAACCAAATTCGAAATTCTTAAACTACTAACTTACTTGCTACCTAAGACTTTCCTAAACTTATAACTACTAAAAACTTAGACTTTGTAAAAACAAAAAACTGTCAAAATCAAGCCCTTTTAGAGTATTTTGATCAGCACTGTAAAAGGGCTTCACTTTGACTTGTTGACTCTAAAATTACTAAAATATCACTAATAGTAATACCTTACTACAAAAATAGCCAAAAACAGAAATTAAAATGACCCTTATGTCCTAAACTCTAATAACTCTTGAAATATTAACTAAAACAGTAAACTAACTCAATAAAGACTCTAATACTAAACTAAAAGACTTCATAATGTATCCCAAAGATGTTTTCCCACATGTCTTCTCAAGTGCCTTCATGTGTGGACCCCACCAAGGCCATGTGTGGGTCGCACCTTGCCTCCAATGTTTGCATCAAAGTCTTTTGAAGCCTCTCAAGGTTTTCAAAGCTACACTTCATTGGCATTTCAAATAGACACATGAAATAAGTTGGAAGGTTGGATAAGGGTGCTTTAATTAGCATGGTTTGGCCCCCTTTTGTTTTCATGGAAAAGGATCTCCTGTACCCAAATTTTCCTGTCCTCACACCACAGGCTAACAAGCGATGTTTTTGAATTTGGTGCCTCTTTTTAGGTACCTATTATTTCATTTGATCACCTTTTTAGGGTTTTAACCCAATACACCCCTTTTTTTTGGTACCTACTATTTCATTTGAAAACCATTTTTATGGTTTAACCCTATACAGCCCACCCTTTGTGTGTGGGAACATGTAGGAGGTCCTTTTCCTTTCTTCAACCAATGCTGATGTTTTATAGATTATTTTCATCACTGGGTATCAAAATGAAGAAGCATTGTATTTCTCACAAGGAAGTCCCAAGAATGAAGAAGGGAGTTGTCCCATTTTACATTCCAAACAGCTGGCTAGTTCTCTAATATTACATACCTCCTCACCCTGATAATTTTGCACTTGTGGATTTTCTTTAGAGTCACAACAATGATTTGAAGCATCTTAGGATGCATCTAAAGTATTGAAGTTGAATATGTGTCACTGAGCACAACACTAGTGTGTCATTCTTGAACTGAAGGTGAGAGATTGAGAATCCTTCTCTTCCACCTTGAAACCTTGTGAATTCCCCTGGATTCTGCCCTCAACAAAAGTAGACTAACTGCTTTTGGAATGATGATATACAAGAAAGGAGATAGAGGCTCACCTTGCCACAAGTCCTTAGATCTATTGAAGTAGCTGACTGGTGAACCATTTGGGAGAAAAGATGATGATGCTGCAGATACACAAGATCTTTTCCACCCCCCTCTTGGCATATAATCAAGAAAACCTCAATTAACATGGACATATGCCTTCCCCATGTGACTCCACTCTGCATAGTACATGTGGGGATCCTTCATAAATTTTAGAATCAATGCACATTTTCCATACGTGCCTCATCTCGATTTTTCCCATCCTTCACAAAGGCCTCTATTGGAGAGATAACCAAGCCTAAAACATCTTTGAGTCATGTTTCAAATACCTTTATTATTATTATCCTTTATATGCATCCTGCTAGGCTTATGGGTCAGAAGTCTTTACTCTTCCACTCGGCCCCCCCTTAGGAACGAAGCCGGGAAAAAAAAAAAAAAAGCATTAGAGCTGCTATCCAATATGTCTCTCTCATGGAACCCCGAGAAAACCTTATCCTCCTTCACCAATGCCCAAAGTGACTTTAGAAAAAAACATAGAAAAGCTGTCCAAACCTGGAGCTTTTGTCCCCACCCATGTCTCAAATAAATCTCTCTGATGTAGGATATCCAAAAGAATGGATTCCTACAATATGAGATTATGGTGGGATAATGCAAAATACTTTAAAGAATGCAAATAATGATTCTTGAATTAAAGAAATAATAGAAATTCAATTAAAACAATTTCAAACAAGCATTATCGTTTCATTTTGTGATGACAAAGTCGGTGAATGCCCTTTTCTATCAATGGAGAGGAAGGGTGCAAGGGGAGAGGGGTATAATGTTTACTAAAGTTATTCTTGTTGGTGTGATGTGGGGATTTAGAATGAAAGAAACAGGAGAGTGTTTGAAGATAAAAGAAAGAGTGTGTAGATGATTATCGATTCTATAGTTTGTGAGATAAGTTCGTGGGTTCTTGTGAAGAAGGAGTTTCAAAACTGTTCTATGAATGATATGGTTCGGGGCTGGGTCACTTGCATTTCGGGCTATAGGGATTCCATGATCATTCCTAATTTAGAATGGATCCCCCCTAATATTGATAAGTTTAAAGTGAATTTTGACAGAGCCTCTTTTGGTAATCCAGGGCAAGCGACTTTTGGGTGTGTTATGAGGGACTTCTTGGACCATATTATTTGTGTTAAAGGTGCTTCATTTGGGAGTACTGATTCCAGTCATGCAGAACCATGGGGCTGTTGAAAGTTTTGAGATTAATTAAGAGGAAATGTGTCAGAGATTGTGTTGTGGAAGTTGATTCATTGACGGTCATCTCTTGGGCAAAAGGCAATTGTTGTGGTGCTTGGAGGCTGCATCATTTCATTGCTGAGATTAGGCTCCTTATTACGGAATTGGGGGCTGATTTGAGACATATCCCTAGATCTCAAAATTCTCTCGCAAGCCAAGTGGAGTGTTGGGAAATTTCAAGTGTTTGAAGGGGACCATATGCCGGATTAATGTAGTTTCTTTTCTTCCTGGGATGTTTTTCGGTTGCCTTTTGTTTTCTTTGTATGCTTATTTTTCTTTTTCTTTATTTATAATATTCATCGTTATACACAAAAAAAAAGAAAAAAAAATTAAAACAATTTCATGAATTCAAGATTCAACTAAAATATTCATAAGAAATAAATTCTTGGATAAATAAAAGAAGGAAAGAAATTAAATCAAGAAAAGGAGAGAAAGGATATGTGAATCTTGAAAAGAATCTTTAAAGAAAACTAGGGTTTAGTGTAAAGAAAGTGAGGATAATGGTATTCTAGGATTTATTGGTTAGGAAATACGAAGAGATGCATTATTGGAACTGTTGTACAGATTCTTGAATAAAAAATCTTGAATCTTGATGGTTCTTGATTCAAGAAACTCAATTCTTGATTAGAGTTAAAGAAAATAACAAATAATTAAAGAAATAAGCAAGAAAATTAAAGAAAAAAATATCAAAAAAGCAAGGAGAAGAAAGGAGAATAAAGTAGAAAAAAGAAGAGAGAGATAGGGTTAGAAAGCACCCAGCAACTTGTGCTTTAAGAAATTGTAAAAAAATTTCATTCATCAATATTCCAACCTCTCCAATAGTGATCAGCTGGTCCTTTATATAATTCCATAATCATAATCCTAACATGGTTAGGATTCCCTAAATACCTCTAATTACATAGCTTTATGGTCAGCCCTTTAAACATAAAAAAAACTTAAAAAAATATAAACTTCTCTAAATATCAATACAGTTTCTTGAATAAAAAATCTTGAATCTTGATTTAAGAAACTCAATTCTTGATTAGAGTTAAAGAAAATAACAAATAATTAAAGAAATAAACAAGAAAATTAAAGAAGGAAAATCAAGAAAGAAAGAGAGAAGAAATGAGAATAAAGAAGTAGAAAAAAAGAGAGATAGGGTTAGAAAGTACCTAGCCGTGAGGTGAGAGCAGGAGGAGAGAAACCAGCAACTCGTGCTCCAAGAAATCCCAAAAAAATTTCATTCATCAATATTCCAGCCTCTCCAATAGTGATCTTCTAGTTCTTTATGTAAGTCCCTAATCATAATCATAACATGATTAGGATTCCCTAAATACCTTTAATTACATAGCTGTACGGTCAGCCCTTTAAACATAAAAAAAATCTTAAAAAATTCATGAACTTATCTAAATATCAACTAACCCCCCATGATTTTATGCCTTATTACAAAATAACCCTTCCCTCATATAAACTCTACTAAAAAACCCTAAAACAGTAAAATAAAAGCCTAATTAATGTGACATGCATGTTCCCCTCTAAGGTCTAGCTTTAGGCTTGACCTTGGGCCTCCAAAGTGGGAAATGAGTGTCCATCCAACAAATGGTTGCTGCATCATAAAGAGAGATAATAATATTTGGGAAAGAATCACGAAAAGGAGAAAGAAAGACGAAATAAAGGGATATGAATGATGAGGAGAGAGAGAAGTGAGAGAAAGAAGTGAAACTTACCTCACGTAGAGGGGAGAGAGAGGAGAGAGAAGGGGAGTCCACGACTTCCATCCTTAGATCCACACTTGGGATACTCTAAAATCACTTCTTTATTTCATATTCCTCAAAACTGACTTTTACATCCTAATAGCTATCTATTTAAAGACATCATGACAAAGTCCTAATTGAATTAGGACTCTATAATCCTAATCTAAAGTAGCTGTACAATCAGCTTATTAAACACATAAAACTAAGAAAAAACACCCTATACTCCTAATATTTGCTATAAAGACCATGGTTTCAACACTCGGACGATTCGGGATCCTGATCCGATCCTGCCAAGTAGATCGCGATCCCACATGGATTATTCGGTCCCTTAAGGGATCTTTCGATCCATGTTTGGATCAACAAAAAAAAAAGTTTTCATTCTCCCTCCTATATCTAAGTTTTTGTTTCTTCCAGAGTGCACAAACCCTTTCCTAATTCTCTTTAGATATTCCTAAAAGTCTTAATTTAACATATAGGAGGTAAATCCCATGGCCTTATAATGAACGATAAATCTAGCAACTAGATTACATATTTTCCATGTAAAAAACACTAAAATTTTCTAACGGGGCGCTGCCCTTAGACCTTCCAACATTGATAATAGGGGGGGAGCCCCCCTTGCCACCCCCGTAATAGAAGGCTAGATTAAACTTCACCAGCCCATTGGTTAGAATAATGAATCATGTATTATTTTATTTTATTTATTTTTGTTTATATGATTTTGTACATAGTTTAGTTTTTATGCATCAGATGTAATCATATTAGATGTTTGGTTAAGGAAACTACAATCTTGAATTTATACGAACCTCGTAACTGTTCATACATGTATGATGCACTTAACAATTAACATGCCTACAATTATGTTCATCATTATTTATATATTATAGTATATGGTTTGGTGTTTCTGCACTAAAAGTAATCATATTGGATGTATGGTTATGAAATATTCAAGCTTGATCTTTATTAATATATATGCTTGTAACAGTGTTTATTCATGTATGATGCACCTATCATACCTAAAATTGAGTTTTTTTTTTCTTTCAAACTTTTTATAGAAAACATTATAAGAATATATAAGAATTTTTAAGATTTTTTTTTGGGATTTGTTTTGGCATTGGATTGGTTTTGTATCGAACGATCCACCCTTGGATCACTGATCCACGATTCGATCCTGGATCGGTTTTAGGCCTCAACGATCCGAACCAACGATCCGAGTTTTTGAACCATGATTAAGACTAGACCGGATCCTCTCTTGCCACTTATGACCTGCAAAGGTTCTGTCTAATAGGTGGCAAGAGATGATTGGATGATTGGAGGGAAAAAGTGAATTACAATTTTTGCAAAATGCAATTCACTTTTTGCCACCTATTAGACAGGACCTTAACAAGTCATAGGTCAGCAGGAGAAGATCCTTTGTGGATTAAGACCCTTGGCTTTATAAGCCTTGTTACATTCACTTCAATTGTTTTCTTCTTGGAAACGTCCCTAAAATAAGATAAACCAAATAAATTGACCCTAAATTAAACTAGAAACAACCCTAAACTTACACAAAAATAATCCTAAAATTATTAAAAACATTTTTAATAATTTATAAAGTCTTCTAAGAGCCAAAATCTTTATCATTCTTGAAATGAGCTCTTTTGTGAGGTGGCACGTACAACAATCGCTTGGCGTTGGTTACATCATCTATGCTTATATACTTGTCCAAATCAAATTTTGTATGGGAATGCATTTTGTAGGACTTGCTACATGATCATTATCATTCTATTAGGAATTGAATGCATTTATGGTGAATCATGGCCTTCTGAGTTTGAATAATATTGAGTGTGGGGTGGGGTGGGAGAAACAAAAGAATATCTAGCAAATATGGATTCCTTTAATACAGCTGGTGTTCTCATTTCTCTTAACTCCTTTGTGTAGGGGGTGTCATTTGATTTCTCACTTTCAACTTATTCTTTTTAGATGCAAGGACTTCTAGATAAAAAAGGATATAAGTTTTTCATAATAATGTAAATGAAACAAGGTGTACCCTACATAAAAAAAAAGTGTTGTGCAAAAGATGTCATCATGGTCAATTGTCACACACGTTGGATTAGGGGTGGCAACGAGCTAGCTTAGTTCAACTCATCATGAGCCTCATTTTTTAAGCTCACCGAGCTGAGTTTGAGCCGAGCTTCACTAAGCTTATATGTATATTGTAACGCCCCTTCACCAAGGCACTGGATCCCGAGGTGTTAGACTTCTAATCACGCGACACTTGTAACAAATGGCAATGTAGCTGCTCAATTGGGCCCACTGGGAAGAATTCTCAAGTTCATACAACATGATAAAAACTATAAAATGATATCCATAGGCATAAACTAAACCAAAATGATTTCATTATATATTAACTGTATTTCAGTACAAAATATTATCTATCCCACAAGCGGGATAGACAGAGCCAAAACTATACAAGGTAAGACTCTAAAGTCTAATCTAGTCTATCTACAACTAGACCATAAAATACCATATCTACCTGCGAACCTGTCAGTATTTGTGGGGTCTCAAGTAGCAGGATCTCATTCCACCTGGCAAGAAAATGACTCACAATTTGCAGGGGAGGAAATGGTGGGGTGAGTTTGGGGAAAGCCCAACAAGTTAATCCAATCTTCTACAAGTTTATAGTAAGGAAAAACAAGATAAATAAATAATATTCAATTAATCCAATAAAATACATTCGATAAAGATTTATTATGCTGATGTCTATAAATGATATGCAATGGATGCACTGTGTAAAGTATGGGTCCTTACTTGTGCTAGTCTCGCAACTACAAGTGCTAATACGGGGTAGACGGGAGATAGTCCTAACCCTTGGCCGCTTGCACTAAGTGGCTGAATCACCAGTCATAATATTGGATATTAAGCATAAGGTGACTTCTCATCAGGCTTTAACCCATGACTCGAATTAGGCATCCTGAGTCAATACCACAACAACAAGTAAGCCATATGTAGCAGGAAAACAATTTATATCGTTTAAATAAATATATATCATGTCAATATAAAATCACGAATAATGGTAGATGCATGTAATGCAATTTCATCCTCATCATTCTTTTCTTTTCTATTCTTTTCTTTTTATGCTCTATATAGGGAAGCGACCCTTTACATTTTATGATCAACTAAAAACATACATAAATTTGTGTCATGCAATACTATGCATTTATTATGCATTACAAAAGTGCCAACTACCATCAACAATACAATACAAATTTTAATGTTTCTTTATCTTAATAATATCTATACATCTTGAAATCATTACAACCAATATAAGCCATTCAATATAAAAGTAATTTGTGCATTTGTAAGATAGAAGCATACAAATAAATAAATACATAATTCTATGTTATGCAATAGAGAATAAATGACCTATATTTATGCCACTACTAAATATTATAACTAATTTCTTAAACGTAAAAACCCAATCCCTCTATCAACTAGCGTGATACTTTCTGTTTGAGTCTAAACCCCTAAATCACCTATTTTAAAATCTAACTTAGTGTACCCATTTCTACACTCTAAACTCCTTTCTGTTCAATCACAACAAAAACAAAACCATACAATTTAGTTAAAGTCTTTTTAAAAACGAAGAAATATTAGTTTTATTTTATAAATTTATAGAATCCCTAACTATAAACATGAGGAATAGAGGACCACTTACCGTTCTATGCAAGGATGCCTTCACAAAAGCTACACAGACCTCCAATCTCTTTTGTTGTTTCCCCCTTTTGAACCAGAATCTTCCTCAAAAGGACTTGAGTCCTACCTTAACCGCCGAAAATAAAATAATTTTTTTTTTGGGTTCTTACATATATATGTGTGTGTGTGTGTGTGTGAAAATAGTAATGTTCAAAACTGAAAAATTGGATTAATGGGTCATTAGGCTGTTGGGCCTTTTTTTTTTCTTCTTTTTTCTAGGTTCATTGCATTGGTGCAATGGTAGTGGCTTGGGCTGTTAGTGTGAAAACGTGGGTTCTCGTCCCGTGAGTAGCCACTTTGTGCAAAAAAGCTAAAGGTTAGGTTTGTCTCCGGTACACTCCTCTCAGCACCCCATGGTAATAGGACCAGCACTGGGTAATGACCTTTTTTTTTCCCCTGACTGGCGAGCCGAGCCGATCCTACTTCTATGAGTTTGAACTTGGCAACTCGCTTGAGCTTTGCCTTCATGTGACGAGCTTGGGCTGAGCTGGGCAAAACTCGGCTCGTTGCCACCCCTACCTTGGATCATATATGATACTTGACTAATTACAATGAAAGGAAACATGGTTGATTCTATTGAATTTCCTTAGATTAGAAATCAAATAATAAAAAAAAGAGCAGAACAGAAAAGAAAAGAAGAAATGCCTGTACTTTGCCCTATTGTCTACAAGGTGTGTAACTTTTTCTTGCTCCATATGGGTGTGTCTTGGGTCCTTCCTTTTAATGTAAAGGTACAATCTCTGGATGGCAGATAGTTGGCTTGGAAGGGGATCCTAAAGCTATCTGGAGGCATCTTTCAGGGGATGTCAACTGGGGAATTTTTTTTTTTTTTGATGAATAAAAGACTTTATTGCAAAAAATAGGGAAAACAAGCAAACAAGGGATGAGAGATCCCCAACAAGAAGAAAGAAAAAGCAGCTAGAAGCCCCAAAAATCCCCGAGCCATGGGGCCACTCAATTACAACCTAATTCCCATAATGTTATCCCAATCCCTAATTAGGGAAAGAAAGAAATAGGATAATTTTTTAGAGCAAGTTCAAAAATCAGGAGACTAAGTGAGTTGGTTTACTATCCCCTTTTTGAGTGGAGCTCTATCAGGAAGGAGTTTGATGGGGTTTTCTTGGTATGAAGTTTGAGGTGTGAGTAATTGATGTAAAGGACAGTCTTTTATTTTTATTTTTTTTGGTTTCTTTTGGTAGGTTTCTTGTGTTTTTCTTTTTTTGCTTTAATGAAATTTTGCACTCTATTCCCCAAAAAAGGTGCCTTTAGATTTTTTGATCACTTGCTTAGATGAACAACACCTTTCTTAAAAAATTCAGTTGGTTCTTTTCCTTTTAAATGCTTCTACAGGGGTGGACAGCACCAAGCTCTATTGGATACGTTCATGTCGGTTAAATCCTTTTAAAGGCCAAGCTAGAATGATCTCCAATAGGCTATAAGGTGTTACCAATTGGATCCCAAACAACATTAGTAAGAAGACCCACATCTTATGCATAAAATTACAATAAAGTAGGAGAATTATCTGATGTAGGACAGCTTATGGATTTAAAAATCCAAGATTGATCTACAAGGAATGGTGGTGTGTTGAAAGGTGGGGTTTTGTTTTATTGGAATAAAATAAGGTTATGGGTTTTTTACTTGGAAAAGATTGAAAAATCAAGAGATCAAAATTTTTAATGGATGAAAAGCAAAGGAATTGTGATTTTAGCAAAGAAGAAATATATTGAAGAATAAGAAGATTTAGAGAAGAAGAACAAGAAATAGTAAAGATTCTAGAGGAGAGAGATAACTTAGGATCACCTCAGATTTCGTATGGTTGAATCTTCAACCAAAAGAAACTTTCTTTCATTCAGTAATAATAATTCTGTTTGTATTACACCACTCCATCTCCTTCATATTTATAAGAAAACCTTAGATAAAACTTAACCATTAAGATACTACAATAAAAGATTCATCATAAAAAAAAAGAATGAAACTACCAAAAAAAGACTCCTAAGTCCAAATCAAAGTAAAACTTTGAAAAAACATAAATTCCATCATATTTTGATACCTTACCAATATTTTGGCCTTAATTTTCCCAAAACACTTCAGATTCAAAAAATCTTGTAAACTGAATTTCCTTTCAAGTGACACCAAAATCATGCCAAACAAATTAATTTTGACTTCTGAAAATTAGGGCTAAAAATAATTTATGAGATTACACCTCCAAATAAATAAACCCTAAACTCTAATAAATAAACCCTGATAAATAAATATATAAATAAACATTAATAAATAGATAAATAAGCTTTAAATGGACCCATGATCATATAATTTCTTCTTGATGATCTTGTTCGCCCTTAATTTTTTGATGAAGAACTTCTTGCTGTGGATCTCGACCATAGTATTGATGAGGTTATACTTTTAAAATTAGCAACACTTAGCTTATAGTCGACTTTCTCAATTTATTGTACTAGCATTTGATAAAACAATTCAGATGGAAGAAGCAAACAGTCAGCTCCTCGGATGTTAAGTGAAGTTTGTTATACATAATATTGAATCTAGTGCACATCATTTTCTCCTTTTTTTCTACCTTGGATGGTTGTTTATCATGAAGTTATGTGATGGGTTCATCTTCTTATTTTCTTCATTTGGAACATCTTCTTTGATACCAGAATTCTGAACATAGGGTTGAGAAATGGTAGTAGTAGGCAGTTTCAGCTTTTGTTTAAGTTGATAACACCAACCATACATGAAAATTTCCAAGATATCTGTCTTCTCATTATAACTAGCCTTCCTTTCATTAATCTATGGCTTTTCAAAGACCACCTTATAGCCTTCCGAAGGAGTAACTCTACAATCAGCACTATCCGCATAATTTCCCTTTTCAAATTGAACAATATAATCTTCACCATAATATCAACAATAATGCTGGCCTTCAACATTCTGCAGGAGCTTCTTAACGACACTTGAAGAAATCAGACTCACATCATATCTGTCATTGATATTTATCAAAAAAATAAAAATAAAAATAAAAATCATATCTGTCACTGATTACAACTGTGAGTATATTCCCGGATGGGAGAGTAAACAACAACAACAACAACAAACAGCCTTATCCCAACTATTTGGGGTCGGCTACATGAATCCTGTTCCGCCATTCC
>JAOXJP010215943.1:0-11794 GCA_025762735.1 Platanus orientalis
CATATTAATCTCGTGATGCTGTCTTCTTTCTATAGTTTTGTTTGTTCTATCACTGGATGGTAATCCATTTTTTCTTTTGTTTTATAGGCATTTTTGGCTTATGGGATTCCAAAAAATAATATGAAAAGAATGTCTTTACTTCTCAAGGTAAGCAAAGTCTTAATGATTTTCTTTTAAGAAGGCTTTGATCTTGGAAGCTCTCCATATTTTTATTTTTTGTTTTTACTGAACTTAATCTCTTTCCGGGTTCTTAACTCATTATTAATATCCCTTTCATTTTTTTATTGTAGGATGAAGATTTTGTTGCAGAAAAGGATGATGTTGGCTCTCCTACTGATGATTCAAGAGAGGAGGAATATAATGCTAGTGAAAGTGGAAATGAGTTGATTTACCTAGATCCTTCTTTAGATTCATAGACTTCAATATAAATATATAGACTCGCAAAAGGAACTGCAACAGACTGATGCTTGTTGTATGTTGATGAGGCAGTTGATTTTTTTATTAATAAAGATCAATGTTTTATTTCTTTAATTTTTTGGAGTGATTGATTTTTCATTTTTATGAATTCATATCATTCCAAGCATGTTTCTTATTTTGTTTGGTGTTCATTCAATATAACAAGGATTTTGGCTATATTTTATATGCTTTGTCTTGGATGGGTACCTCGAAAGCACAAACACTCCAAAATCCTCCATATTAGAGGCTTGTAGGAATTAATACTAAATATATTTATATGTTGTTTTTTGTCAGCAACCAGAAAGTTGACTCCGAAAGAATTAGTGAAACTTTTTTGTGTCAACTAAAGCTTGCCACAAAAGTGTCATAGTTGACAAAAAAAAGTGTTGTTTTTTCTGTCATGTCGTAAGAAGTTGATAGAAAAAGTTTTTTTCTGTCAAGTCGTAGGAAGTTGATAAATATATATATATTTTTTTGTGTCAACTAATAGTTGATGCTATAAGTTTTAGTTTTCCCAACAACTTGCCTAGTTGATGTGGAGGTTTTTGATTTTTTTGGTATCATGAATGACTGCATCAGGCTGCATCAACTTTTTAGTTGACAGGAAAAAGCTTTTCAGCATCAACTGTTATCCTTTTTGCATCAACTAAAAGCCTCATTTCTTGTAGTGTGAGCACTGCGATGACAATCCATCAAGTTATAGCTTAAAATCATTGGCATTATCAACAAATTTCAACATCAGTGATTTCAACGGAGATCCATACTCATGTGGTGTTGGAGTATCATTAGATCAAGTGGCATTGACATGAAGGCACATTTATAATCTTCAAGCACATGAAGTTTTCATCAAAATCCTAAGGTCATAGGAGAGGTTACCGTTGTACTTAACATATATTTTAATTCTCACCTTGAGGAGGAATACTCTGAAATACAACATGCACACTCTAGCATTGCAAGGGGAAAATAGGTGCTAGACCCGAGAGAATAATTGTGCTCACAGGGGAATTTGAACTCAGTACCTAAAACCTGCTTTAATACCATCTTAAATTGAACAGTTAACCATCTCTCCAAAAACCAAAAGTGATAGGAGAGGTTAGAGTTATTAATTTTATTTATTTATTTATTTTTGATGAATATATTAGAGCTAATATACTAAACATATTTTTATAATTTATGGCTGGTTGACCCTAATGCCCCCTTCTAAAAGGGACCCATGGGCTTCACACCAGGTGTGAACCGTTTCATTTATATCATTAGCCAGGAACATCCAACCATGGCCCACAAAACGTGACAGAAGCCTGGCTGTTCACGGGCCTAGCTGATTATTAGCAAAAAGAGTATGCCCTTTATAGGGTATAGGGAAGAAGTAAGCATCCATGAGGCAGAGATACAGAAGTACTGTATGTTTTCCTGCTGTCTTGACTCTTTCACACTCACTTATTTATTTATGATTTTACACACAAAGAAGACCACATTTGACAGTGATTAACAACAGACATCTGATTCCTTCTTTTTCCCAACTTTGCTCGGTTGGTGCCTAGTTGGTGCAAGTGTTGCAGTAAAAAATGGCTGATTTCAAGTGCTTGAAAATTCTCAAGGGCATGAAGCAACGGTGAAGACACGGCACCAGATAAGATTAATTACAAATTAGAGCGTCTCACCTTTTCCTCTCTAAGGTCTGTTTTTTTTCCTTTTCTTTTCTTTCTTTTTCCGGGTTAGAAGGGAAATAAGGGTTCTACAGCCCAGTTATCAGTGCTTTAAAAAGATAGAAACAACAACTTGAAAACTCATCAGATCCACATTAATTTTTGGGGTGAGTTGGCTCGCTAGTCAATACGTGTTTTTACCGTTAAAGATTGCAATAAAATGAAGCCAATCAGAAGGTGATCTGTCCAGGAATCTGGCCGAATCCTGTGAATGGGGAGAGACGTAGGTTCACGGCAATTTATTTATTTATTTTTTTTATTCTATAACAGCAGCTATAATAGGTTCACGTCCCCATAAACCAACCAGAGACGTTACATGCCCCAAATATAGTAGTTAGTGAGGACGTTAGGGTGAGACCTACGTCTCCACAAAACCAGTTTATGAATGCACTTGTACTAGTGGCCATTGGCTTGTAGAGCTACAGAAACGTAGGTTTACGTCAAAAATATTTTTATAACAACCGTCATAGATTCATGTCCCCAAAAACCAACCAAGGGGCATTGCAAAATGAGGGGTTGACCAATGCGTAATTAAGAAGGGTGAAGCCTACGCTTTCACATAAGAAACCCAAGTTAGGGAATGCCACTTGGACTAGTGTGTACACTCCCTACTGATTAAATCACACACTACTTAAAAGTCTTAAGACATTGGAGATTGATTATGAAACCCAAAGTTTTGTGTGTAACCTCCGTAATCAATGTTTATATAGATTAACAAGTATGTTAAAATTGTTTTTCTTTTGAAACCCAAAATTTTTAGTTTAAGATTTTTATATCATAGATAAACCACAAGTCACCATTTGATAAAAAGAAAGCTAACGACATCAAATCATCTATTATAGTAAAGGTGGGTTGGATTTCACATGTGCTATTATTCCTCCCCCAATAATATGAGAGAGATATAATCAAAAATCAAATATATGAGAGAGAGAGAGAGAGAGAGAGAGAGAGAGAGAGAGAGAGAGTATGTGTTTCACTCACAATCGTAAATTTAGATTTAGTGAGTACCTCAGATGGGCCAGAAAGAGTCATTTTCTTTTCACTCACAACCGTGAAATTAGAGTTGGTGAGTACATCAGATGGGACCCGGCTCTTCCCTAACCTAACCCTAAGACATGGCAGTTTATCCTGCTAAAAAAAAAAAAAAACGACTGCAACAGGATCAAGCCTCCCTTTTTATTTATTTATGAATTGTTTTTTTTTTTGTTTTGGTATCGAGATTACCCTCCATAGGGGACAAAGAAATAATAGAAGAAAGACTAGTAATGCTAGTCGGTGAAATTTCAAACTCTAAATTAAAAAATTCCTCACAAAAGATGCTTTGGTTTTGTGAGGCTATACCCTAATGGAAGATGATGTGATTAACGTGTATGGCACTCTTGTTCATATTTCCATATTGAAAGATTTTTATAGATTCAGTTTTGTTGAAAAATGAGAGAATAAATACCAAGTAAAAGTTGGTATTGAAACTAAGAAAAGTTTATCTATATAGGGAAGGTTAGATCTCTATCATATTCAAGTTTTAGAAATCTTTTATAGAAAATTTGAATATATATTGACATGAGAGGAAACTGTTCAGAAAAAAATTGTCTAGAAAATAAGTAAAACTTTAATTTCCTTATTTTTACAAGAGTAACCAAAACTTCGACTTAGAATACATGCTACGTTGAGTCATGGAGAAACAATTATTGATATTTATATATTTCTAAATTAAAGTTTTATTCACCATATTACATATTACAGGGGAAAGAATGAATTGTAGTTCATCAAAATTTGAACTTATTAAAAAACTAAAACCATGATAAATCCATGAAACCCATACCATGGTCCCCTCATTGTGGTCATCAGTCTCAAACTGGTAAAGTAGTTTTAATCAGAGGTCTATCTCCTTTACCAAGGAAGGATGTAATTAAGTCTCAATATGCGCAAGGATTGACAAGATAGTTTCCCACCCATATGTAACAGACTACTATTCATAAGGAGTCAATACTAGATTACCTTGGAACTGAGACAAACGCAGTTTATCACACACCCAATTTTCTAAAAAGGTTTATGCATCTCAAGTTTGTCACTTTAAAGTCTAGTTTATTGAAGGGATCTGGAGATGACTTAAATCTCATAGGAAGCACCAAGTTTCCACCCTAAGAAATGTGAGTATCATATTTAGCATTAAAATACTAGAATTCAGGTAATAAGAAACTCTTTTTAGAACCATTAGGAGCATGTTTTAGTTCCACTATGGTCTGTTTCAACACAACTAAAGTATGTTTCAACTTATTTAGAACATGTTTCAGCTCAACTTGAGTGTTATTTCAACATAACCCGAGTATTTAGAAACTCATTAAGAGAACTCGACTTACAATGACTAGACTGACATTAAACTTGGTTCTCAACCTTCCATCTATAATTCTAGACTATAAGCTTAAATCACTATTCTATAGGATTCCTCATTTATCAGAGTACATTCATCCACAGGATTACCATATGTGAAATTTCCATAAGAACAAACTATAGTCACTAAATTGATGGTTATGCTTCCTAGTTGTATTGACTTATTTACCCATTAAACCTTCAGACACTTAGGTTAGTTTCCCATTGAATTTTAAACAATCGGGTTGAGTGTCTATCAACACAACCCTTAGGTTTGTCTGATCCTCTAGACATATTGGAGATGAAATCCCCAAGGTCTTTTCACAAAGTGGATTAGTCATTTCAAATGAGATTATACTTCGGATAGCCTTAGGCATATCACACAACAATCTTTCTAACATGCATGTTTTCAAACATAGACTAGATTACCAATCACGTGATTCTCTAACATTTTTTGTCAATAAAGTGTTTTCACTTAAATTTTCAAATAAAGTGTCCTTCATGTATTTAAACATGAATAAGGTACATCATGTGCTTCAGGCACATTGGCCTAAATTACTAGACATCAAGTCATCTCTTAAATAAAAGACCTTGAGTTATCCACATGATTATGGATATGAACATGACACTACTTTATGTCAAATCAAAGTATGAACATTTAGAACGGTCATTGCTCATTGGCACATGTATCAATGCATCCACCGATATCACCCCTCCTTTCCACTTATCACTTTGATAGGATTTCTAGCTTTGATTCCCAAGGAATAAGCCATGCAACTGCTTTCGGGTATTATGAAGCTTGCCCCCTATTCTACTAGTCACAAATTTAGACTAAACCAAACCCCCATAGCAGACAGCTTTGTTGTGTTCCTAGACACTAGTGGATCCATGTAAGAAGGACTTGATGGTTCCTCGTATGTCAAATACATATAAACCAAGCCTTGACAATTTAATTTCATCCTCCTATTAATCTTATGTATATACTACACAAACCTTTTTCAAGGCTATCTTAGGACTCACATAGCCCATGGTTCACTAAATCCTATCACAAAGGAGTAACCAAATATTGAAATTTCTATCAGCCACATGATGAATTCCGTGTCAGCCTTCTGCTAGCATCAAAGGCTCATCTATTAAGACATACTCAATTGTGTTGAGCTTTTCTCTAAGAGTTATCATTAAATATGTTGGATTGTATATGACAATCCCTTTTGTCCTGATATATAGGCTTGCTCTTCTAAAATCAAAGACAACCATTAGTCTTTCAAGTTACCCTTCTCTATCCCAAACATTACACCACATGTAACTCTCATTATTCCTTTCAGATAATCATGGTGATTAGTTGGATTCAAATCCTTTGCAACTGAGATTACCACAACACATCACTCCATGATTCACTATCCTTGATCTATTATAGGATTTCCTAACACTTTCATATCTTTTTCAAGTATGACACTCTTTTGAGTGTTGTATGTGATGTCTTTCTCATGCTAACTATAGCTGAAAACTTCTTATTTCATTTAATTTACTAATCAGAATTCCCAATGTAGTTAGAAAAACTATATTGATGGATTTCACCACTCTTAGGGCATCTATCGCAGAGCTAAGCTCATTCTTCCACTAATAATAATGACAGATAAACAGTCAACAAATAACACATTCTTTTATCACACCATCAGATCTGAGTTTCTTTAGTAAATTCACTTCCACTCAATTGATATATGTTGTTTAAGGAAAATCTACCATTCTTTCAAGAGTGTAATCCATCATCTACCATGCAGTCTAGAGGAATACATCATTTTTTATCACACAACAGTGCACTATCACATGGTCTTATGGTAGACATTAGATCTCCTTCTGCTAGAACCAAATACCCTTGGCATTATGTATTCTGACATCCATTTAAAGTTCTCGATACAGACCTCCTTACCACCACTATTTTTGAGATTTTCTCAAAAAAATGTGATCTCAATAGATCTAGAACTTGGACTTAATTGATCAATACTCTGGGGTAGGTATGAAAAAGTTAATGTGGAACAAATAAATATGTGAATATGTGTGAATTAATTTGTATATAATTGGTTTTGATTGATAAATTAAAATTTTATTAACGTTCTGGATTTACAACATTATATTAATTCAAAGAATCTCAATATTCAAAATAAAAAAATTCAAAATACATACCTGGATTTTGATGTCGATACAGAATGACTGAGTTGCCAAGAGTTCAAAAAGTAACACAATATAACCTGAAAAAGAGACAATCAATCTTGTTGCAAGTGTCATGGTGTGGTGATCCACTGCCCTTAAAGTAGATTTGCTGGGATGTTACAGATGTAATAGTCAAGTTCAGTGACCACCTCCAGGGAAGACACCTTTATCACCTCTGGCACTTTACACAACATCAATGGTCTTATTTGAATGACTCAAATAGTTCCCATTTGTGTCAAAAGAAAATAAAATCATAAAGTAAAGAAGCAAAAAAGAGAGCAAAGTCGTAGAGCACAGAGGCGTCGAAGAGAGAGTGTTTTGTTTTGTGCATAAACAAAGAAAGAATCAAAAATTTTCATGTCTCCTAACATGTTCACCCTTCTTTTTATAGAAGAAGGAAATTCAAATAGCAAGCCATTAGCTCATTATAAAGTCAAAATAATAATTACAATAAATGCAAAACGTTTTAACGCTCGCACAAGATTTGAAATCTTTTTATAACTTTAAAACCAATAAATATAATAGATACATAGTGCTATAACGCCTGCCCAAGATTTGATTTGAAAATCTTTGCAAATTAGCAAAAGAGCGTTATAACACTTTATGAGATTCGGTTTTGAATCTCAAATACACTTTCCAAAATAGCAATCTCCCACAAGATTCAAAATTGAATAAAATTTTATAAAACACAAACATCAGAAAAGACCAAAATTCAAATTTTATAACACCAAAATCATATACACATCAAGGAACAGGAGTAAGAAAAACATAGGAATCGATGTTCGAAGACTATGAATCGACTCTTAGAAAAACATCTCATGACTCACGGAAGTCTAGTGAACCTCGGGTCTATGAACAGACTCCACTACTGTGAATCAACTGTGATTGTCATCCACATCTCTCACTCGCAATCATCGTCGTTCTATCGGGTTAGAGCTCATGAACACTCTAGAAAACTAACATAAGTTCTCATAGGAGGCGGCCACACCCCCACACTCAAGTAGGTGGATCCACCAAGTGTGTACTGTAATTAAACACACTAGCCATATAATACTATAGATCCATTAAAAGTACTAAAACTCATCCTTATACATTGCAGTAAGCATTGTTTGCATCATAGGGAGGGACACATTGACAGTGCTAAGCGAGTCACCTAATGACTTGTTCTTACCCATATGGACCTATTTCATGGGATCGCCAATCACATAGGTTGGGTTACCATTACCATTGACTCATGATCTAGGCTTTAGTCCCATCCCCCTTGATGTCTCTTCCACTAACCCTCTAGTTAGTGGTTTGGTTAGAGGATTTGCTAAATTTTTTTCTGACCTCACAAAATCTAGGAATATAACCCCATCACTCACAAGCTTCCTCATAATGTTATGTTTTAGGTGTATATGCCTATTTTTTTTTATTTTAGCTTCTACTATTCTCTCGAGCAATTGCAGCTTGATTGTCACAATGTAGTGACACAGACGGTACTAGTTTTGTCCATAGAGAAACATCAATTGTAGATTTTTTAGCCATTCAGCTTCACTTCTTGCTTTCTCTAAGGCAATGAACTCTACCTCCATGGTCGACATCTCTTTGCACGTTTGTTCAGTTGATTTCCAAGAAATCGCTCCACCTACTAAGGTAAACATATAACCACTCATGGATTTTGTATTCTTAGAATCTAAAATCTAGTTAGCATCACAATACCCTTCAAGTACTAGTGGACTACCACTATATTGTAGTCCCAAATCTGTGATATCTCTCTAGTACTTAAGGACTCGCCTTATGGCAGTCCAGTGTTGCTTATTTGGATTTAAGGTAAATATACTTAACCTTCTTACAACATATGCTATATCTGGCTTTGTATTATTGGTTAAGTATGTTAAACATCCAATCACTTAAGCATACTCTTTTTTATCTACTGGATATTTTCTATTTTTCTTTAGATGAATACAACTATCATAAGGTGTTCTCATTAGTTTCTCATTATAGTGATCAAATCTTTTTAATATTTTTTCTACATAATGAGATTGATTCAACATCAACCCTTCTTTTGTTTTACAAATTTTAATTCTAAGAATTACATCTGCTTCTCCTAGATCTTTCATATTAAATTTAGACCTTGGGATTTGTTTAGTGTTTTTGACCACTTTTATATCGGCACCCATTATCAACATATCATTGACACATAAACAAATTATAACACCAGTTTTCCCATAAAACTTGTTATAAATAGACCTGTCTGAGTCATTAATGGTGTACCCATTATCTACCCGTGTTTTATCTAATTTTTCATGCTATTGTTTTGGTGCTTGTTTCAATTCAGAGATTGATTTTACAAGTCTACACCCTTTATTTTCTTGACCTAGGACAACAAATCCCTAAAGTTGAAACATATATATATATATCTTCTTCCAAATCACCATTTAAAAACATTGTTTTAACATCCATTTGATTTACAACTAATTTATATATTGATGCAATAACAATTAATACTCTAATGGTTGTAGTCTTCGTAACTAGAGCATAGGTATCAAAAATATCAACACATTTCTTTTGTTTATAACCCAAAGCAATTAACCTTGCTTTAAATTTATCTATTGTTTCATCAGGTTTTAATTTCTTTTTGAATACCCATTTAATTTGTATAGCCTTCGTGACTAGAGGAAGATCTACTAGTTCCCAAGTATGGTTTGCTAGAATAAATTCTAATTAATTATTAATTGCTTTTCTCCAAAATTAAAGGAAGCATTAGGCAATGTAACCACCTGAGAATAAGTGACAGGATCTACATAAACTATATGGCAAATATACTCATACGGTATATTTTTATATTCTAGTTGATATGTAATAAAGTCATTACCTAAATTTGTTTCTTTTCTATTTCTCTTACTTCACTTAGGTTCTACTTCACTTTCTTCTAATACTTCTTTTTTTGTTTCAATTTATCTTCTCAATTGGGTTTCCATTTATTATTTTTCTTGAGTATTTGGAATACTATTTTTCATTGGAAACACACTTTCAAAGAACTCAGCATCCCTCGACTCTATTATAGTTTTTGCTTCCAATGGGTTGATATCTGTTTTAAGAACTAAAAATCTATAGGATGCACTATTGTGTGTATAGCCTATAAACACACAATCATTTATTTTAGGTCCTAATTTCCTTTTCTTTTGTTCAGGTAGACCTACTTTAGCTAGACACACCTACACTTTCAAGTATTTGAGATTAGGTGGATATCTTTTCCACATTTCATAGGGTGTCTTGCCTGTCCTTTTATATAGAATTCTATTTTGAATATGACACGTGGAGAGAATAGCTTCCCTGGCCTCCATATGTTCAGAGGTAACTCTGAACTTATTAACGTGACATTCATCATTTCTTTCAACATTCTATTATTTCTCTTTGCCACCCCATTTGATTCAGGAGAGTAAGGTGCAGCAGTTTCATGAATTATGCCATGTGACTCACAATAACCTCTAAATAGGTTAGAGTCATATTCTCCTCCTTTGTCAGTTCTGAGTCTTTTTATCTTCTTTCCTAATAGATTTCCTACCATATTTTTGTATCTAATAGACAACTCTTTTGCTTCACCTTTGTTTTTTAACAGATAAAGAGTTGTGAAATGAGAATAATCATCTATAAAGATTATGTAGAGCCTTTTTGCTCATCTTGTTTCTACATTTTTAAGATCGCCTAAGTCACTATGAATGAGTTATAGTAACTTTGTTTGTCTTTCAACTAACTTAGATTTCTTTTTAACATGTTTTGATTCTACACATACTTCACACTATGCACTATCTTTTATTATTTCAGAAAAATTCACTATATAAAGACTTTCAGTACAATAACCTTTTCCCACAAAGACCCCATTCTTTGTCAGTATAAGTTTATCTGACTCAAAGTTCAACTTTAGCCTAGCCCTGTTCAGTAGTGAACTAGAAATGATATAACGTCTCACTTCAGGGACAAAGAGTACATCAACAAGCTTTAGAATCTTTCCTAAAGTTAGTTTTAACTCCACATTCCCTTTTCCTACGATAGAGGAGGAATTCAAATTTTTCATATAAACCTTTTCTTCAGTAACCACTAGCTTGTAGGTGTCGACCAAGTCTCTGTCACAACACACATGTTTAGTGGCACCAGTGTCCACTATCCAGTCCCTGTTGTTTTCTATATAGTTCAACTTTGTGACCATCACAATGATTTTCTCTTTTTCTGGTTTGATGACATGTGTTTTCATACCTTGCTACTTACTCCTCTTAAATCTGCAAACTGATGCTTTGTGCCCTAGCTTTCTGCATGCAAAATAATTTTTTATCATCCTTTTATCTTTGTTGAAGTTCTTTTTGAACCCTCTTGTGTTCTTTATGAAAAAGTTCTTTTTATTGTTATTTTCCTTGACTTCTATTTTTTCTAGAAGAATATTTGAGTGGGAAGACAATTCTTTAGCTTTATCAGCCTTCTCTTTCAACCTATTATTTTATTCTAACTTGATATTTATGATAAGTTCTTGAAGTGATAGTTGTTTTCTCTTTCTCCTCATGTTGTTTTGGTAGTTCTTCCATGAAGGAGGTAGTTTCTCTAGAAGAACTTCAGCAACAAACCAATCTGATTGAGGCATTCCATTAGCAACAAGATGGCTTTCTAGGTTTTGGAACTCATTTATTTGAGAGGATACTCCTTTATCCTCGATCATCTTGAAGTCTAGAAAGTTCGTAATAAAGTGTTTCTTATTGCCTTCATCTTCAATCTCTTACTTCTTCTCTAATGACATCCAAACATCACTTGCATTATTCTCCGTGCAATAGATGTCGTACAACTCATTAGATAAAATGTTCAAGATAGAATTTAGGCAAATTTTATTTACCTTATTCCAATTGAACCCAGATCCTAACCTTGCAGGTTCATGTTGATTTTCACGTTCTTGCACCATAGGTTCAAACAACACATATGCCACATTAGTCATTTCTAGCAGAAAGAGAACCTTCTTTTGCCACCTCTTGAAATGCATTCCATTGAAGGGCTCTATCTTGGACACGTCTGGGATGGTATGT
>JAOXJP010215954.1:0-11793 GCA_025762735.1 Platanus orientalis
AATGGCGTAACAGGATTCATGTAGCCGACCCCAAATAGTTGGGATAAGGCTGTTTGTTGTTGTTGTTGTTGTTGACAAATTAGAAACACCGACCACAGTGCTGTCCATTGTCCCCGATCCACTAGAGGTATCACTTTTGACATATTGTCTTAGCAGTAGACACATTCCACATGAAAACAATACTCCAAACACCTGACCCACACTTCAACTAACTAATCTGAACAAGAAAGAGGGGTTGCTAATGAACCATTGCCTTCACACGTGTGGAGTCAAAGATGACTAGTAACTCTACACAGCTCGTAACAGCGTCTGAGACTGTGAGAAGAAAATAGGCACATATAGTGGCACCCGAAAGACCACAATCAATTGCCCTTCACAACTTAACAACGCAAAATAGAGATCACAAACCACTAATCAGACACATAGGTGTTCATATAACTAATCAGAAATCGAGCAAAGAAAAGCAGATAGGGGCCGCGTCAAATACCATTAACGATAGTCGATTCCACACGCTCAAATCAGCACCAAATCAAACACCACCACTTCCTACTTATTCAACACAAAAAAAGACCATTCCATTTGTGACTAACCACTCCCTGAAACAACTCCTATCCGATCGAATCGAGTAGTTCATTTGAAATAGGGGTTTTTGATTTTCTGGAGAAATCTCTTCAAAAAACATGGTTAGAGTGATAAAAAAATTATGGAAAATTGATCATAAATACCCATAAATCACCACGAATCAAATCCTAGGTCATTTGGATCTTTGACACCTATACAAAGGTGCTAACGTCAGCCCTCGTTTTTTACTCCCGTTGTACTATTTTCAAATTCGATCGATCTTCGGCTCTAATACCAAGTTGAAATCTAAGATGTTTTTTGGAAGAAGACGACGACTAGAAGAGAGAAGAGAAGAAGAAGAAGAAGAAGAAGAAGAAGAAGAAGAAGAGAGAATGATATGGTGGGAATCATGTGTAGAGTGTATCTTTGCACAATAAACCTTATTTATATGAAATAGGGTAGGTCTATACTATACAGTATAGTATAGCCTATGCACATGATGATAATACACTCATTACATGTATTATAAATAAAATTATATTTATAAAAGATAAGGGACAATGAAGTGGCATCTCCAATGGAGGGAATGGCACCCAAAAAAGAGAGATGAAATAAGAGAGAAGTGCAACAATGGTCAATATTTTAACTATGTTGGTAGTGTGGTTTCCCATACAAGTCCTAGGAAACCTTCTTCTCATAGGCTGGTTTGCTGTCTTGTAGGCTGACCTTGGTGTCCATCTAAACAATGCTCATCTTGGGCACCAAAGTTTTGGCCTCTCTGAAAAAGTGAGGCAGTCTCTAAGGAAAGATGTCTGGGATCAAATCCTACCAATAAGCTTCTCGGAATCACTCTCCACTGACAGCTCAAAATAACTCTAGGCCACGACATACCTAAGCCCATGAAGAAATGTAATAAGCTTGAGTTTGATAGTCTCCTACTCCAGTAGGACTGGAATAAAGAAACAAAATGTCAATGTTCTAGTCCTTGAAATTGAAGTCCGAAGGTCCTGGATTCCTAAGCAAGTGGCCATCAAAAACTTGCCCAGAAAGAGTTGAAGGCATAATAGTGCTAGATTGAGCATCAAGGTTCAAAATGTTGGCGTTGGTAGAAATATCAGTTAGGCTAAAATAAGGCTTATGTCGGAAATGTCGGAAAGAAATATTATAAAAATCGTGGAAACTTCAGAAGCATAGTTTCTAATCTAACTCCATAAGTGTAAGGTAGGAATGATAGCTTACTTTTATATATTTGTATTATACTATTCTTAATATATACACATGCATTTATTAGGATATTGGTACATAATGGTTGACAAACATATAATAACCTAATTGGTTAAGGATAAGGGAACAAATAGATTCTCTTCCTTTTCTTCTTTTTTCTCGTCTCCTTCCTCTTCCTCTTATTTTCTTTGGAATTTATCGTTTTTCATATAGTTGTTTAACATAACACAATGTTGACATTAGGCAATAATAGAATGCGGAAGGGGAATATTAGCTCAACACGTCGACATTGTACATCATGTCGATCTCTCTCCCTCTTATTTTCTTTGGAATTCATCGGTTGTCATGATTTTTTAGCGTAACACAAAGTCGACATTAGGCAATAATATACTATGGAAGGAGAATTGATGCAGACACTAGAGTCAGGTGGGACCCACACATGGCCTTGGTGGGGTCCGCATGAGAAGACACATGGAGATACGTGGAGAACATGTGCTTGGCATCAATTGAAGTCTTATTGTTGCTGTTAGAGGTCTTCTTAAAGCAATTTTACTGTTTTATTTCATATTATAAGAGTTAATAGAGTTTAGGACTTTGAAGGAATTTCTGTTTTTGTTTTTGGGTCTTTAAGTCAGCACCTTTAATTTTAAATAAGGGCTGGTCATTAGTTTTATTAGAGGGCCATGAATTGGCCAAAAATATATGGTATGTTGTTTTTAGCAAGTGGGTTTAAGAGTCCCACGCGAGGAGTCATTTAGGTCTAGGTTTCCTATTATAATAACTTCTTTTTATTTTGAATTTCAGTCATTAAAAGGGGGAGTTCTCATTGTAATCAATTTTTATTGAAGATTGAAGAAGAAATTTTGGCTGTTTTGCTCTCCACGAGTGACTGCTTTTTTCTTCAAGTTTGTGCCTATGCTTTAAGACTTAGGAAGGGATTTCCTAAGAATGGTGAGGTTGGGATTTCCCACCCAAGGTACCTCTTTCTTCCATATTCTTCTTCTTCTTCTTCTTCCTTTCTTTATTCTTCTTTATTGTTTGCTGCCATACCACTAGACCCTCCAGCTTTATCATTATTTTGATTTTGCAACCGCTAACCCCAATTCCCCTTTCCCTAAATCTCTCGATTAGATCAAATATCCTCTCCTTTTGAATTCAAGCAACAAATTTCACTTCCACAATGAATCCCCTGCCCTGTGGCACACTACCTGGGATTTCCTGCTTGATTTCTCAAAGAAAATCTAGCCAACTGTAAACCCTAACTTTTCTCTACCCTGCGGCACTTTGAACTCTAAGATCTATACAGTTTCCAATTTTAAAACCCTACACCTAAGTTCTTTAATCCCTGCGGCAGCAATACTTTGGAGTTTCTTTGGTTTTCCGATCACCAGTCTGAACTCCTTTTGTTCCTGTGTCTGTGGCAGCATCGCAGTGCGATTTTCTCCTTGGTCTTGATCTTTAGATTGAGATATCCTTATGATACCACCTGCGGATGCATCACATCAGTTTTCTCTCAGTGATGTTTGGTACAGCAGAAGATATCTCTATTCCAGGTCTTGTGTTGCATTAATGATCACCTCCTTACTGTTAGGTTTATCATAAGAGGAAATATTCTCTGCAAAAGACTACAGCAAACCCAAGCGAATCCTTTGTGCAACAGTAATTGGTGCAAGAAGAAGTTGCTACTTGCTGTTCATGTAATTTTTACAGTGAGCATACAATTCCTCTCTGGATTACATCAGTTGCTCTTCTGATTATTTGTTCTGGAATTAACCATCACCTTAACCCCACATATTCCTACAATTTTACCCCCATAAGCTGTCCTCGATTACCCATCCTACCCAGATTAAATCCCCACAGTTCCCAGTCCTTTAACCTTGTTCTGTACCCACTGGACAGGTCCCTGTTTGATCCTTCAACCTGAACCTAAAATCTCACATTAAATTACCTTACATCAGCCTACAATAGACTACCTGAACCCCCTTGACTTACCCACTGTCCTGAGGCATAAATCCCCTCAACCTTTTTGTTTACTGTTCAAATTTGAACCCTTTAACCCATACCCGAAACCCTCTTGTGCTCACTCTTGTTTTACTTTAATTAATTGATTGATATTTTGGTAGTGTGCTGCATCAGGAATATTTGCTCAACACATCGACATTGTACATCATGTCGATTGAAGTTTTATAATATAATAAATGTTTTGTGTCAGTGTAGGTAATATGTCGTGTCAGTCCTAGTAGACATGGACATATTTCAGATGACATCTAAGACATGTGGAGACATTTGATACCATGCTGAGCATATAACTCCACTCTATGATAGTGTTGTCTGTAGATATTTCATTAAACAAGTCATTTGACAAGGCTAAAATGGGCAACCCTGATAGTGATTAGATCAAAATGTTGTTCCTGAAGTGGGAAGAATTTCTACACACACCGAAGCTTTAGAAATTTTTTTCTGTTAGGGAGCTAATACGTTGGCTGTGTTGGAGTCAGACCTTCCAAACGGACCTGAACGAATGAATATGACTACCATTTGAGACCTCAAAAACACCACCAATCCAAAAAGGCTTGGATTTCTAAGGAAGAAATTAAAGATCCTTAAATTTATCTTGTTCACATTATGAGGGAAATAATGCACTTAACGACTTGATGATAAGGAGAAGATAGTGGATTCTAACAACCCATTTGTTGAATGATCAAAACCATAACTGATGCGGCAGCATTATGGTGGCTAGAAAGAACTTATCCCATATATAAGCCTAAACCAAGATTTTCAAGGAATTCTAAGAAGACTACATGCTGTCTTTACTAATTAGGTTTAGTTTTCTTTTGTTTTTATGTTCTTTTATTGGGAATTTTATGTAATAAGGCATAAAGCCATGGAGGGTTAGTTGATATTTAGAGAAGTTTTTGTGTTTTTAAATTTAATTGCTTACATTCAATTTTCTTCCCTTCTTGAATCCAATATTTAAGTTCTTGTCTTTCTTTACTTTGTTTCTTGCATTATCCATCATACTTCCCTTGTAGGAGCCTAATTCTTAGCTATCCTACATCAATAACCCATTGGTACCCAAGGCGAATCTCCACAATTATTATCCAAGGAGAGTTTCATTTGTTAGTCTTCAACCTGTCAATGTCAATTCCATCCTTAGATTTGTCAATCATTTTTCAATTTTATAATATGATTTTTTTTTTCCTTACCTCTTTTCTAGAAGGAAATAATTTGAATTCTTTCAATCCCTTTGACACTTCCTAGGGGATCTTGAATGGAAAGCGAAGTAGATTGAGAGATTAGAAAGATAGGATTTGATAAAAGTGATTCTCCCTTTTAACAAGATTTAATTTTTCCTCCACACAACTGATTTCTTTTTGAAAACTTCCACCACTTGATCTTAATAATCAACCCTGTAGGATTTATCCCCAAGGGGGAATTGTGGTACAACATAGGGTAATGTTCCTCCTTAATGGTATTTAGGTGATTTTAGGTCTTTTTGGTGTCTATATATGGGATAAATGGGGGTTCTTTGGAAGTTTATAGGAGGGGGAAAGTGGCCTTAATGAGTCTTTGGAGGTGGGTGTAAAATGAAAAGAATGCTTATTAAAGAAACAAAATGTATTTTGGCCAAGGTTTAAAATCTCGTAATCGCGTCCCATATTGTGACTTGGGGATATGGAGACATCTCGTGTCTCATAGCTTATCGCGGGGAGACAGCGTAAGAAATGGGGAGAGAGTGAGAAATGAGGGAATATCTTATTAAATGAAAGAATTTTGATATGAAACTTCAGGATTTGATAGAATAAACACTGATACACACTTAGGAATCATTAAATATATGAAACAACCATATATGATGGTTGGGAAAATTGTCACCCTCATGACATATGTTATCACCTATGGAATCTATTGAAACACTATGTAAGCTTTGGAATATTTGAATGAAACTTTAGTAAATGTTATAATAAACATCATTAAGCACTTATAAACCATTATACTTCATTACACATTTGGGTATCAATAGTTGGGAAACGATAACCTCGTGACACATGTTGTTATGCATGTCTAAAATTTTAAGTGTTAGAGGTTGATATATAACACTACACATTGCATAATAAAACTACAAATCCATAGACATAAAACATAATCATTGATACAAATGTATAACTCAAAAACTAAAACAATAATGTCATTCTCATTCATTGGTAATGCAAAGTATTGCAAAAGTACAACTACAAGTCTACACCAGTATATAATATAATTACCCGTGTCAAAACTGCTCCCAAGTGCCTGCCAAGTGCTAACCAGCTTAATCCTCATCAATACACTTTTACATGACATAGAGTTCAAAATGTTCGATACTTATACATGACTACATGTTTGATGTAATTATCTGATTTGAAAAAAAATTATTAATTTTTTATAAAAAAATATTAAAAAAATATAAAAAACATAGTAGAATTAAGAGAAGTTTCAATATGTTCAAATATGCTTTCTGAATTTTTCTTATTTTTTGGATTTTTAAATTTTTTTAATTATTAAATAAATACAAAAAATATTTTCATTTTCATAAATCTACCAAATTGACATATTATGTGTAAAATGGGATGTAGTATGTCATAGACCAAACAATGCTCATTTCATATAATTTTTAAATTTTTCAAAGAAAAAATATTTTTTTTCCAAAACATTATTATTTTTTCCATGAATGTGTAGATCTATCACAAATGTATAACATATAAAAAATTTACAAGGATTAGAGAAGAAATAGAGAGATTACTGAAGTTTTTGATGAGATTTGGAGTTTTGAGTTCAATCTTTTGATCTGGTTCAAATCAAGCTTTTCAATCGAAATGGACACAAGTGAAGTCCTAGATTTTTCTTAAGGAAGTTAAATCTACCAAGAAAAAAAAAAGGAATTTCGAGTAATTTTTTAAGGTTGCAATACGGGTAGGGTTTTTCCGTTGCGAGATGCGATACACCTATATCGCGAGACATGTATGAGTCCCATCATTTTAAGCCAAAAAGGCCTAAAATTGTACCCGTATTGCAAGACACGTGCTAGTCGCACGAGACATCTCGCGATACGGTGTAATTTTGTTGAGATTTTGAATTCATGCTCGTTATTGTCTCCCCATGGTGCGTGGTGCGATACCGGTCCGTCTCACGCGAGATTTTGAATCATGTTTTTGATTATGTTAGGTTAAATTGTATGGATAGTGGTTCCATCTTTTGGTGAGTAGTGCTGGTTCTATGCATTTGTTTCAGTGTGCTTTGACCCTACCTGGTTCCCATTTAGTTTGTGAAGCTCCAAAAGAGCATTTTATTGAAGTTAGATTTGATGGCTGCACTTGTGGAAGTCAAAATTTATTTGACAAGTTGAGATATGTGAAGATGAAGGAGATTTAAGGATTTAGGGTTTTGTGGAGAAGAACAGAGGAGAGAAGAGAGAAAAGAGGGAAGAATTTGGGAAATGTATGAGACAATATATACTTTTTTGTGTATTCATACTCTTGTATCTTAAGGTATACCCTATCGCTATTGTATACCCTTACAACACAAAGAAAGTTGAAAAGGACTGAAATACCCCCCAAGTACAACTCTAATACCGTATTCTCCTACAGTCCCACCTACGTTGGAGAATAGATATCTCACATTCCCAACTTGCCAACAAAACGAGGAAACTGAATAGTGAATACCACTCAATCTTGACAAATGGAGTACAAGTATACCCAGATTTCAGCTCGTCCTTGATTAAATGTCGATCCACTTCAAAGTGTTTCATTTTTTCATGCTAGACTGGGTTATGTGCAATGGTGATTTTTTTTTTTTTTTTTGGTGGATAAGTAGCAATGGTGATTGTTGCATTGTTTTCACAATATAGGTTCATTGGTCACTGTACTGGAGTCTGGAAAGTCCAATTTAGCAAGAAGTATTTTTACCTATACTAGCTCACAGATCCCATGTACCATGAACCGAAATTCTGCTTCCACAATTGATCTTGCAACAACGGATTGCTTCCTACTCTTCAAAGTCACCAAATTATCACCACAAAAGTGCGATATCCCGAGGTTGATCATCTGTCTAAAGTAGAATCAGCCCAATTAGCATTGGTATAAGCTTCCACTCTAAGGTGTCCTCGTCTAGCATACATAAGACCTTTTCCAAGACATCCCTTCATATATCGAAGAATTTTATAATCAGCCTCCAAGTCTGCTCTTGTAGGAGCATGCACAAATTAACTGACAACATAGGTAATATCCAGTCTGGTCAGGGATATGTATATCAAACATCCCACTAATCGTTGATACCTCCTAGCATTAATGAGATGGTCACTCTCATCTTCCTTGAGTTTATGACTTAGGTCAATTGGAGTCTCAAATGGTTTACAACCTGTCAATGTGTTTCCTTAAGGATCAAGTGCATATTTCTGTCTAGAGATATAAATCCTTTATTGGACTTAGCTACTTTGGTCGCAAGGAAATATCTTAACTGATCCAAATCCTTGATCTCAAACTTCTATGCCAAACGATTTTTGAGTCTTCTTACTTCCATGCCATCATTCATCCGAGTGACCACTGTATCTTTCACATAAGCAATTAACACAGTCAATCTGTCACTTTTGACTCTTCAAGAACAATGTGTGATCAGCTTGGCACTATATCCATTATTCACCATGGCATTTAGCAACCTTTCAATCATTCCCAAGGAGATTGCTTAAGGCCACACAATGATACAAAGCCTTTTTTCAGTTTGCACACCTTCCCTAGAGGAGTTCTCAAGTAGACTTCTTCGAGATCTCAATATAAGAATGCATTCTTTATTCAAACTAAAACAGGGGCCATCCTTGGTTGGTAGCAAGTTAGATAAGGACCCTTACAAAGTTCATTTTGGTTATTGAGGCAAAGGTCTTATGGTGGCAAATGCCATATGTCTGTGTATACCCCTGGCCACTGGCCATACCTTGTATCTTTCCACTGAATCATCAGTCTAGTGTTTCACTGTAAACATCCACTGACATCCAACATTTCCTTTCCTCTGAGAAAAACCATCATTTCCCATGTACTATACAAAAATAAAGACAAGGCATTATATGAGATAAAATTGGACAAAGGGTGCTAACACCTTTTTTTCTTAGAGTAATGGTGACATTGGATCATCAAGAACATTTTGGGGTTGTGAAGAAGTAATTTTTTCAGTTGGATATGAAGAAGATTTTTGGAATGGAATATGACCATATACACAATATGCTTGCGAGTAGGAAGTTGATGACACACGTCTCTTCTGACTTGTTGCATATCCTAGGAAAACACATTTGAGTGCCTTAGTATCCAGTTTCATACCTTTTTTTTTCTTTTGGATAATTCTAGTTTAATACGTTTAGATTTAGGCACATGAACAAAATGAATACATCAAAAAAGTGTTGGAAAGAAGAGGAAACAATTTTGAAGATGAGAATAGAAGCTCAAGAAGAGATTTAAATGTAAACACAGTTCATAACTTCATAAGATAGTCAGCAGTTTGAAGGGCCTCAGACCAAAAAGTTTTAGGAATATTCATAGTGAATAAAGAGCTATAGTAATCTAATGGAGATGGTAAATTTTTTTTTCTAGACACTCCATTTTGTTTAGGTGTGCCTGGACAAGTGGTCCGATGAACAATCCGATACTCATCGAAGTAGGAAGAAAGCCCCCTCTGACATGTTTTCTCCTCCATTGTCAGATTGTAGAATTCGAAGTTGGTATCAAATTGGGTTACTATCATTTTATGAATGATTTAAAGGTTGAAACATCACTTTACGCTTCAGTACGTAAACCCCTGTGGTTCTAGAGAAATCTATCGCAAAAGTAACAAAATAATGATGGCCAAATTGTGACAGAATAGGAGCTGCCCCCCATTTCCCCCCACATCAGAGTGCACAATAAAAAATGGAAGCAAACTGCAGTTACTATTAATTGGATAAATTGATCAACCTTGTTTAGCAAATTCACAAGGTTCACATTGAAAATTAGAAGTAAACAACTGAGGAAATATTCGTTTCAACAAAGAAAAGAATGAGTGACCAAGATGGTTATGCCACTGTAATGAATTATTAGGATGTTATCTGTTGGTATTCCCTTTCGTTACTTGGATTCGCTGAATTGGGAGACAACACGTGATGTTGTATTCAACAGATAGTCTATCTTTCTCATACTCCCTAGCAATCATCTTCCAAATCCTGGAAGGCACAATAAGAAGGAAAGAAAATGACTATAATTCAGGGATTTGGTGATGTGTCTGGTAGACAAGAGATTCAATGTGATTCAACATGAATTTGAGAACATGAAAGACATATGACAAAAGCATACTAGGAGTAGCTGTGGCATTCCCTTTACCAGGAATGTGATAGGATGAGATAAGAGATGACATACCGGTCATATGATGATGTGCTCTGCCTTGAATAATGCACCTGGGAAGTATTTCTAATTTCAGAATATGTTTAGGGTACAACATCCCAAATTTGTTTGGCAGTCTCCAAAAACAAATAATTACCACTTTTCTCTTGTTGCATGGAATGCAGTGAACCATGACATGACTGCAGCATCATTCCTTTTTCGGTAATTTGTATCAAGATGATCTGGAACTGGTACATCTCGTGTTATATACTGTACTGTCTCCCCCTCTTATGTATAACAGTGCTGATTGAGACCATGCCAAGTAGTTGCTTCCTTCTAAAAATTAGGAAGATCATTGTATTCACACCTCCAAGATTGCTACAAACATTGGAATTTTGGCTCATTTCAAACATGATGAGCGTAGGTGCTGCACTTCCCAACAATTAGCACAAACCACACTCCAAAAATGGGCTTAATTTATACAAATCAGCCTCAAAGAGCTTCAATCATTCAAACACAACCACTTCATAGAACTACACAGTCCAATAACCACTCTAATTTCCTCAATTAGTCATATACCAGACATGCACACGCAAATACAAGGGCTACACAGCCCAATCTTTCTCAAAATAGGGTTTAAATGCAACCCTATAAGTCACACTCATCAAACAACTATCAAATAACCTTCAAACAGTCAGCACATAGCCCCATACAACTTTATTAGATCATGACACTAGCCACCTTCATCAAATCAATATCTTGCTGGTCGAAGCAGTCCAGAAAAAAGACAAGCGGGGAGGGGGGGTTGGTAGCTTAGAAGGGGGAAAATGATGCCGGCACTTTAAGATAACTCCGATATTTGCAAAATTGATTTTTGGATACTCCTGCAGTTGAGAAGAATCAAAATCTAACAACCAATCACATGTAAAAATGTGGTTGGTTGTGATAGGTGTGCCATTGGGGTTGGTTGTCCATGGATTATGGCCTTGTGTAAGCCTGATGGCATTTCTGTAATTAGCCAGTATGAAAAAATGGAGGGTCAATGTTTCCTCATGAAGCAGTTTACATCCAACTTGTAGGGAAGTGACATGTTTTCAAGGAGAGTAGCCTTGGAGGCATGTACATGTGCTTGGCTCGGTGTTGCTACACACTATGCCTAGTGATCCCCTTTAGCTCTAGGTTGTAATGCTTCTATTGTTTTGAATGCAATAGCCATCTTTCTTTCCATTTGTTATGTGTGCATATATTGTCTTGTTGTTGTTGTTGCATTGCTTTTTGAGTAGCTTAGGCCAACTTGTGTCGTGAGGGACAGGGCGAGTGCCACATGAAGCTTTGAAAAGGTTGTTTGTGACAATACGGCTTGCTGAAATGTTTTTGTTGTGTCTTGCTTCTCTGAAGGTCCTTGAGTCTTCTCTTTGGCTCTGATACCAAATTGAGATATGTGCAGATGAAGGAGATTGAAGGATGTAGGATTTTGTGTTGAAGAAGAGAGGAGAGAAATTGAAAAAACGTATGATAGAGTGTATACTTTCTACTTTATCATTAGTTATACTCTTGTTCATTATGTTATATTGTATAGCCATAGTATAGCCCTACAATACAAAGCAATATGAAAAAGGACTGAAATACGCGC
>JAOXJP010215965.1:0-11793 GCA_025762735.1 Platanus orientalis
AGGGCAACGTAAGGATAATAAACCTTATGTTATTTACTATGCAAGTAGAACTTTGAATGGTACCCAAATGAATTATTCCACAACTAAAAAAAGAATTGTTTGCACTAGTATTTGCCCTTGATAAATTTCGTGCTTATATTGTTGGTTCCCCTATTGTTATTTTCACTGATCATGTAGCCTTGAAGTATCTTCTTACCAAGAAGGATACTAAGCAAAGATTGATTAGATGGATCCTTCTACTCCAAGAATTCAATATCACTATCAAAAATAAAAAGGGAGTAGAAAATGTGGTGACAGATCATCTATCTAGACTTACTTTTAATTCATCTGTGGATACCATGCTAATCAAGGACTCTTTTCCTGATGAACAACTTTTTGTTGTTTCTACTTTATCCTGGTATGCTGATATTGTTAATTTTCTTGTTACAGGGAAAACCCCAACTCATTGGAGTGCATAGGATAAGAAACGGTTCTTTGTTGAGGTACGCAGTTTCTTTTATGATGATCCATATTTGTTTAAGTATTGCCCTGACCAAATTATTAGGAGATGTGTCCCTAATAATGAAATACCTAGTGTCATCTCTTTTTGCCATTCTGAGGCCTATGGTGGCCATTTTTCTTCAAGGAAAACCATTGTAAAAATTTTGCAATGTGGATTTTATTGGCCTACCCTCTTTAAAGACACTCACAAGTTTTGTAAAGCATGTGAACCTTGTCAAAAGTTAGGGGGAATTACTCGTCGAAATATGATGCCTTTGAACTCAATTTTGGTTATTTAAATATTTGATAGTTGGGGCATCGATTTCATGGGTCCATTCCCACCTTCCTTTGGATATTTTTACATTTTGGTAGTTGTAGATTATATTTCCAAATGGATTGAAGCTATTCCTTGTAAAAATAATGACCATATGGTAGTTTTGAAATTTTTAAAAGAAAATGTGTTGTTAAGGTTTGGAATACCTAGAGCCCTCATAAGTGTGGAGGATTGCATTTTTGCAACCGGCCTCTTGAGGCCTTGATGAAGAAATATGGTATAACACATAAGGTTGCAACCCCTTATCACCCACAAACAAGTGGACAAGTTAAACTTGCTAATTGAGAAATCAAAAATATTTTGGAAATAATTGTTAACTGGAATCGCAAAGATTGGTCTTTGAGGCTAACCGATGCACTTGGGGCGTATCGTACAACTTATAAGACCCTGATTGGTATATCTCCATATTGACTTGCTTATGGGAAACCTTGTCACCTACCCGTTGAATTGAAGCACAAATCATATTAGGCTGTAAAGCAGTTTAATTTTGGTTTAAACAAAGCTAGCTCTTTAAGAAAATTACAATTGAATGAGTTAGAAGAGATTCAGCGAGATGGTTATGAGAACTCTAGGATTTACAAAGACTGAATGAAAGTTTTTTATGCCAAACACATTTTGAGAAAATCTTTTGAACCATCTCATAAAGTTCTTTTGTACAATTCTAGATTGCATTTGTTTCTTGGTAAGTTGAGGTGCAGATGGACAGGACCATTTGTGGTTAAGACTGTTTTTCCCCATGGAGCTATCGAGGTTAAGAACCTCAATAATGGTAATGCTTCTAAGGTTAACGGACAATGTCTTAAACCATTTCTTGAGAATTTTTCACATGAGGATGAGTCCATTGATTTGAAGGATCCTGTTTACCAGGATTTGCCAAGCACTTAGATTCTTTATATCATAGTAGTGTATGTGTCGTAGTTAATTAGTTTTTTTTTTTTTAGTATTTTTCTTTTCTTTGTTCTTTTTGAGTCTAACCCATTTTGCAGGCATTGAAGTTTTAATTTTCTTTTTGTTCACCCTTAAGGTACTCTCCATGATCTCTATTACTTTGTTTTTCTTTGTTTATATTGAGGACAATGTATATGTTAGGTTAGGGGAAGGGAATTTTGGTGTTGAGCTGGTTTTAAATTTTTTATTACTTTAGCATAATTATTAAGATTGATGTTTATCATACTACGTCTGTTTAAAATGTTTCAATGACTTCATGCTCAAATTACATTGTACATGCACTTTAGCCACATGGATATGATTCTTGGTTGAAAGGTAAAGGTGATTTTGAAAATTTTGATGAAAAAATGTGGAGACTTTTAACCCTTGCAAGTATTTCAGCCAAACAAATTTTTAGAGGGTTATTATATCTAATCTTACCTTAATAGTTTCAAAGCACACAAATTTTGTTGTTTAGTCTCATTATTTATTCCTTTTGGTTGAATGCTGAGAATTTATCATTTTTATGCCACACTTGAATCTTTTAAAGTCATGGATGTTGAAGAACTATACCAATATTTGAGAAATGATTTTAGGCCATCTTTGATTCCTTTGAGCCTTCAATTTTTTTTTTTTTTTTTTTTTTGAGATGTTACCTTTAGTTAACCCGTTGAGTTTGTAGATAATCTTATTTTTTTTATTTCCAAGGTGTTTCGAGAATGGATGAAATCAATGTGTTTCATTAAGGCAAATGGGTGAAAAAAAATATTTGTTAAAAAAAATTGGTGTTTTGATTGAGATTTGCTTGATTGACAAAAATAAATAAATAAATAAAAGGGAAAGTGCTTGATTGACAAAGTTTGTACAAATAGTTGAAAAAAAATGTTCCAAGTAAGTTTTCTTTTCCCATTATTCTCGGATATGCTTTTCAATACCATTGTCCCCTTTTTGCTTCAATTTTTTCATTTTTCCTAACGTTTTGTCATAATAAAAGTCCTACTGATCTTGAGGATAGTTTGATTTGAATACTGACATGACTGATCTATAATGCAATATGTGGTGTAAATTCTCAGTGTTTAGCATTCCTTTGATGAGATTATGACTTTTTTTCTTATGATAACATTTTTCATATATTTTATATGTGGGATGATTTGTTCTTGTTTTACATTATTCTACACACATATGTTTGAGAGGACTACCCCCATTTCGGAATGCATTATTGTTGAGGGTAAATCCGGGGAGATTCGAGTTGAAGCATTATTTCAGATGGAGATTCAGGTCATGTTTTACCTTGAGATTGAGTTTGTGTTTATGTTGGCTCAATTCTTCACACACGATGAGTCTTTGAAAGCATTGGGATGTTTTTAATGGTTTTTAGTATTTTAAACTTTGACTGATCCTTTTGCTAAGGTGATGAAATTGGTAGACATGCGAGAGATTTTCTCATAGATATAATTACTTCAGTCGTTTTGATTGCTAGGGACTAGCAATGTGCTGGTTAGAGGGTGTGATAATTGCATAAAATTGTAGTATTGTCATAGTTTGAGTAAGCATTATCACATCTATTTTGCATTTATTTATGCATAGATATATGAGATTTCTCAATATTTATTCTTATGCTTAAAATGGTGTATTAATGCATATTTTATTTTATAGGAACTTTAAAATCAACTAGCAAATTGCGTGGGATCCAAATCGAAGAGAAGAAACTCGTAACTCCAAATTTGGAAAGAAATCTGGATAGAAAAATTTAAGTCAGCTGGGATATTTTGGTCGTAACTTTCTACCCCTATATCAGATTAAGGTGAAATATGTAGCTCTGAAAAAAATATTTAAAGCCTGACAACTTTGCATTTCATGAAGGAGAGCAAATTCGGACGTTTTCTAAGTCAAAATCGAGCTAGAAGTTGACCCAATTGTTGGTGACAAGATTTAACAGATTCACTCTCCAATTTCCCTTGGTTTTTCATTTTTTATAGAAACCCTAAAAACATATAAAAGGGAGCAAGGGGCTACACCTTGATATATCTTCATATTCTCTCTTAACTTTTCTCCCTTTTCTCTTTAGGTTTTTTTTTATTTCTTTTGAGTTATGGGTTTTTAAATCTTTTGCTAAGGTTAGGAGTGAAGCCACAACATTTCTTTGGTATTTAATAAATGATTTTATTTTTTTTAATGTAAGTTTTTTTATATCTTTGATGGACTTTATTATTTAGAAAAATATTTGTTCTATATAATTTTTTGATTCACCGTTAATTCTTGATACGGTGAATGCTTAGAATTCCCTATGAATCAAATCATTAGTTTTGTCTTATATCAAGTCAACCAATTTTCTAAATTTATCTTTTGAGAATTTCTTTTTAAAAAATAATTTGTTCATCATCTGATTAGAATCATCCTTCGTATATATTTCAATTGAGTTATAAATTTGAATCATTGGCAAGAACTATAGATTTGTTGTGAGCGGATCTCTAAACCTTAGTGTTTACAAAATAGTATTTTCACACAAAAAATCAAATTTTTGAGATCAAGACCTTACAACCAATTCTGTTCATTCTACTTTCACCATTAATATTTTCTAAAGATCACCCATTCCCTATGGATCGACCTCGGACTTATAGAGTAAATATTACTTCGTGACATCTTGGACTTGGGAGCATTATAAAGTCACAACAATTATGTACTATGAATTTCAGAAACAAATACAATGGAGATGCTTGATCCATCTAAGCACATCTATAGAACATCTTTGAAAAATGATAAAAACACTGTTTATTAGATTTAAACAATACTATATACTTTCAAAAATATAAAACCAATCTTAACAAATCCTTTTCTTCTTTTAAAATTATTGGAAACATCACTTTTTAATTGAAAACTATTTATCTCATAGAAATTTCTTGAAAACAACACTTTTCTTTTTCAAAACTTCTAGTTTCTTTTGCGAAAACATGGATATTTTCATGGGATACCAATAGATCATGTGAAACAATTTCAAAACAGAGATCATCAAGTATCTATAAGCCTAAGCACATTGAAAACAAACATAGTTTACGTACTTTTAACATATATAATTTTTTTTTACAAAAACAAATGTTCTAAAAGCTTAAACAATTCAAAACTGAAGCAAACAATCACAATCCTTTGCAAAACGAGATTATAACACTTCTAAGATCCCAAGGAAATGAAAACAAAACATAATTTATTGGTGTTCTTACCTATTTGCTTGAAATCTCTTTTTTAAGTTTCAAGTTCTTGAAAATTCCAAAATCCCTTGCAAAACCTAGCCTTTTTCTCTTCCTCATGGTCCTTGATTCATTTCTAGGGTTTATATATCAAGAATAATCTCTTTTATACACCCAAGGAGAGTCCCACAGTGTTTAGGAAATTTCCAAAAACAAAGAGTCACAAAATTGTGACTTTTTAAATACTCACCGTGCGGGTTGATTGATTGGGAGGAGGCTTGATCGATCAGCCTACCCCACCCTGATCGATTGGGCCTAGCCCTGAGTGATCAGGCCTTTAGCCCTAAAAAAAAATTTCCCTGCTTGTGTTTCGCATACTAAAACACCTATAACCTTTTTGTTTTGGGTCAGATTCACTCACCATTTGTTTCATTGGAAACTAGACTTAAAGACCTTTCCAATGACATAATTTTCTTACCAATTATTTTGAAATTTTTTCTTTTGTATATCTAAAGTTGTACAAATTTATAGCTCAATTCATATACGTTTAAATCGTTCTAAATGTGTACAAAATAGGTGTAACATTTGTACGATATATGTGCAACATTTGTGCGAAATATGTGAGGACATGTTTAGGGTGTTACATTTATTGATATTAAATGTAACATATGCAAGAAAAGACTTTCTTCTACAATCCTTCTCAAGCTTACGTATCCATGGTTGCAAACTGTTGAGTTTGTGCCTTTTCCAATGAGATATGTAGAGGTTTAACGGACTTGCTTTACCCCTTGAAGTTGTGTAGCATGAACATGAAGTAGTATGGAATTAGAGTTGAACATATGAAGAAGAGAAATCTCCTTGACTAAATGTACCTATATGATGCTCTTTCAATATGCCAAAGCCTTATGAAACATGTGAGGATGTGGTACTTATAGAAAATCCTTAGTAACTTTGGTTCCATTTAAGACTCTAAGTTATTGCTTGATTTAAGTCTTGTTTGTTGCAGACTCTCCTTATCTCCTATAAAGTTTTGCTGATGTGGAACCTTCTTATAGGCTATTAGAGAGACTTTATGCGCCTTAGGAGTCCTTAACCATGTGAACATCCAGCTGATGATCTTATCTAATCCCTGAGTTTGAGGGATTTGATGAGATCAAGGAGTCCTGATGTGATAGGATTCCTATTTGGATCAAGACTATACTCCTTGACAACCTGTACAATCTAAAGAAGTCCCTCATAAGTGGGAATCTATAGGTTAGCTTTTTGGGCTCATTGGGAGTCTAAAAACATATCATTCACGATTCTTCAAGATTCATGCCTCATAAAATAACAAATTTGGTTTTTTGCCTGAGTCCTTTGTAATGCACTAACCATCATGAAGCACTTCATCCATCACGAACCACTTCCTTCGCAGAGTGTGATTTCACATGTATTCATCGTGAAGCAACTTCCATTGTGATGCCTTACTTCCTTTCAAGAACCATCTTTATTGGTGGTGTCAAAAAAAAAATTATCTCGTCATTAGGTCAACCTGTATGGATTTCCAGTTTGGGCTATCAAGAGGACAAGTTTGGTTATGCCTCTAGACCGAGGACTTTTACAACAGAACAATAACATCCAATTTGATAAAAGATAGAACTTTCATTAATTATAAAATAACATAACATGAATCGAAAAGGTACCTTTAGATAGATTGCAACAGTCCTCCTAAAGTCAAGGAAGAGCTTTGTTGAATCCGATTGTAAGATACAATTAATTTGCTTGATGTAGGACTTTGAGGCAGACTATTGACTAAACCTAGGCTAATTGCTATATCTACTGTTACTACTACTCTACAATAAATATAAATGATTTGATATGTGTTTGATTGGATCCTTCTTCCATCGTCATCTTCCCTATTTATAAGCTCTTTTTCACTCTTTTTCAATGGCATCATCGTTGCCATGTTCGCTTGTACCATTTTTCGGTTTAGATTGTGGGTATTCCACTTGCTTTCTGGTTCAAACTGTGGGTTTCCAACTCTCTAGTTGGTTTGCCCATGACTTATATGTAGGACAGATGTCGTGCGCTATTGTACTTTTGCATCTCTGTCGCCCACCTAACATGTTATACTCGATAACCGTTCACTAAATCATTACTTCTTGCCACATGTCTTTCATTGACTGGTGGATTTCAAATTATTTCCTAACAAATGCCCCTCGTGTGTGTTTGATTTAGATCCTAACTAGACATGTGTTATTTCAGATTTGTTATCCAACCTTTCTTGATTATCCTTAATGGTTCACATTTCAAGGATGTAACCGATTTGACTAGGTAACCCAAACGACATCATTTTAAGGATGAAATATCTTCAATGTTTGATTGCTTCCAAGATTTTCCCAACTTTTGATACTTCATGATCTGAATGGGCGCCAATTTCTTCGTGGAAAACTGAACCGTCTTTGATATCTTCGATAAACCTCTCCCTTGATGAGTCTATAAATACCGACTCAGAGCTCCAATCCAAATTCATCCTTCTTCGGCATGATCGCATTATGTTCCTCTTGTGACTATGTTGTCGGACCTTGATACTTTGGAGTGGTTTTAAGCTTTGTTAAATGTTTTAACCTCTTTTCCTGTCCTGCACCTAATACCCAAGTTCACTAGCTCATGAGAATGTTAGTTACTAACTTTTCACACCACGTTCTCAACTCGACTCACCACCTTATAACTGAAGGATGGGCATTTCATCTTGGGTCTCTTTATTTCAAGGAGCTATATGAGCACACTGTTTCATCATGTGACTCTAGAGGATATCTTCGGTCATGGAAGACTACTTCACAGCTTGGGAGACTATGCCATCCACACCTTTAAAAATAGAGTTTCCCCTTACACGTAGCGCCCTCGGCAGATGGGGATGGTAGCAAAATTGAGGAGAGGCACAATGACTTGAGCCCCTTCCTTTCTTTGCTCCTTGATCTTGGAACAATCACCTTTGGAACTCCTAAAGTGACTTCATGACAAATGGATGCTCCTCATCTAGGTCTCTTTGGCCTCCGACGGTGTACTGGTTAAATAGTTTTTGCTGGAGCGCACTCAACTTCGGCTCATCACTAACATCAATGCTCTATTATGACCATGTATAAGCCATTATAGAGTCCTAGAAACAATACAAAACCTCAACACGGACCATTGCCATCCGTTTTGTTATTTTTAGGACATTTTTTCCCTTATACATTATTTTTTGTTGAGAAAGCTCTTTGTAAATTTTAACTTATATATAATGAAATCATTCGTATGGATATTTTGTTCTTGGATTATCTGCTTTGCCATCAAAACCCAATAGCCTCAAACACTTTGTATTGTAGAACATTCTTTTGTCCTTACTCGAGCCATATGATTTGGCTCAAGCTAACTGGTACATGTCCTTTTTGTTCTTGAATTCCCCCTTTTGACAAGGAGGCTTATATAACCCAGCGTCAAATCTTATCTTAGTATGCTTGAATGGACGTATGCCATTTTTTACTATTTTGTTGTTCTTGATTGATCCTTCCGACAAGGATGACCACTCTACCACACCCAACATTACATCATTTAGAAGTGTTATTTTCCTCTCGAGCACACCATTGAGTTTTTCCCTTGTAAATTGGTTTTTCAACATGTCTTGAACCCTTCAATTAGTCATCCTATCATCTTCACATAGTGTGCTTCTAGGGTTGAACCTTCCCTTGCTAAGGCCTTTAGTGAAGGTTTTTTTATAATGAGAAATTCTTCATCTTTGACTCTTTCTAAGATCAAGTTTAATGAGCCCACATTTCTAGGTCGATAGCATAGGCTGTTCATGGCTTTTTTGGCCTCTTGACTTTTTTTATTCTCAAGTCTTTCTCCTAAATCAATGTTACTTTATGGAAACAAAATTGTTTTTCATCAATGACCTGTGTTGCAACTCTTTTCAACATTCTTGAACATCAAATCACTATTTCATTCATGTGTTGCACGATGACAAGGTCAGCCTTTGTTTTTTTTTTTGGGCTTCGACCTTTTGTCTAAATAATAGTGCAACTCAATATTTATCCCTTTCATCTCCTGAATCAAAGCCATGACTGCATTCTTTCCGTGACCAACTTTCTTGTATTCTATACATAACACCGACTCCAATCGGCCTTGAGACTGTTGTGATTCTTCTTTTTTGTGTTAACTACACATGCCCGGGTTTGGCAATCGCCCAACATCTCTTGCCAATTACGTTGTGACATACCACTTGACATGTCAATTCCTAGTCAGACCCTTTTGATATGGCCGTCAAATTTAGTCCTTGGCTTAAGTCTTGAGGTATACATCTCATTAAGACTTCATCAAACATTTTTAACAAGCCTTAATCCTATCCTTATAAGCTAATACATTTGTAATCTCCCATAGTTTGGTTTATCACCAGCTGCGAATCTCCACAAACTTTGAGAAATCTCACTCCTAAGTCTTTTAGGACCTCGAGCCCTTGAATTAGAGCTTCGTACTCAGATTGGTTGTTGGTAAATTCACCTTCAAGCTTGACGTTGAATTCTGTGGTTATCCCTCTCGAGGATTGGATAACCACTCCTACCTTGAATCCTTATGTAGTTCTAGACCCATCAAAGTATAGTCGCCATAGGGTGAGGCTAACATAATTACCTTCAATCTCTGTATGGACTGGCTGACATGGGTGCTCAGCCAAATAATCCACTAAGGCTTGACCCTTAATGGCTTTTTATGAGACATAAACAAGGTGGAACTCAAGTAGTGCTAGAATCTGCTTCCCTATTCGACCTTTCACTATAGGTTGTGACAACATATATTTTATGACATCATTTTGAGCTATGATATAGACAACATGTGAAAAAAGATAATGCCTTAACTTTACTGATGAGAAATACAATGCTAGACACAACTTCTTTATCATGGGATAGTTATAAGACTTCACTTAAATTGAACACTGAAATTTCCTATCCATCCTCATATCTTGGGCCAACAAACTTGCAATCGAGTCCTTAGTAACTGAGATATACAATTTCAAGAGCATGTCTCTTATAGGCAGCATCAATACAGGCAACCTTGACAAGTATTCCTTGACTAGTTTGAAGGCTTGTTGGTGCTCCTCTTTCCATTGAAACTCCTCATTCACTTTCATTTTCCCTATCACATTCAAGATTAAACGTCTCAGAAAAATAATTTGTCCGAGTAATCTTTGTAACTCCTTCTTTGTATAACATGATTTAGCTTGAATGATTTCTTTGGATTTGTTCTGGTCTATTTCGATCCCTCAGCTATATATCAAGAAACCAAAAAAGTTTCCTACGTTTATGCCAAAAGCACATTTCAAAGGGTTCATCTTTAATTGATGTTTCTTCATTCTAAGGAATCCCTTTTCCGAGTCGAGAAAATGATCATCAAAGCTTTGAGATTTCACGATGATGTCATCGATATACACTTTCATGAATTTCTTTATCATGTCATGGAACAAGTAATGCATGGCTTGTTGGAAGGTGGCTCTAGCATTCTTCAAGTCAAAAGGTATTACTACCTATTCGAAAGTCCCTATCGAACCAAGACATCAAAAGGCCCTTTTATGCCTATCATCTTTGGCTATGAATATCTAGTTATAGCCCGAGTGTCCATCCATGAAAGACAGTATTTTATGTCCAGCAGCTTCCTTGACTAACAAGTCAGTTATAGGCGTAGGGTATTTGTCCTTCAGAGTTGCTACATTGAGATTTCTGAAATCTATAGAGACCCTCAGTTTCCCATTCTTGTTGACTACTAGTACTACATTTGATAACCATTGAATATACTTGGCTGGGCAAATGAAACCAGTGTCGACCAGTCTCTCAATCTCCTCTTTGAATTTTAATACAACCTCGCTAGTCATTCCTTGAGGTGGTTGTTGGAAGGGCATGTATCCTTCCTTTGTTGATAGTCAATGGTCAACCAATTTTTTGTCGAAGCCAGGCATCTCCGAGTAATCCTAGGCAAAATAGTCCTTGTACTACTTGAGGCCATCTTCATATTCTTAAACTTTGATGGTTCGAGCCTTGCACTGACATATGTAATCTGTGGGTTTTCTATTGAACCCTACAAGGTTCTCATGAACTAGAAACCCTTTGGGCCTTACTAGTATGCTTGGCTCACCTGGATAACCTATATAACCTTGGGTCCTCTATGTTGATCCCCTTGTTTGAGTCGTGATTAGCTTATCGAGAGGTGGTATAGGGGTGCCTTCGGCTTAGGGTTCCACTGGGTATCCGAGAGGTCTATCCTACCCCCTCGAACCCTTGTGAAGTCTTTGGGACATCCGTTCCATCGATCTCCCTTCTACTTCTAGTACCAGGGTTCTAATTGGACTGTATGTTCTCCATGATCAGTTGGAGCACCTTGAAAACCTTTCTCAATTATTTTTAGGAAATCATTAAGCTTTCCCTTAAGGTTCTGAGATGGTTCATTCATCTCATTCTCACTCAAGTTTGCGAGTTGTTTATCTTTTCTGGGTGGCATTTTGAAAATCCTCCCACCATGGTCGCCAATATGTTGGTGGTGTCAACAAAAATTTTATCTCATCACCAGGTCAACCTGTATGGATTTTTGATTCAGGCTACCAAAAGGATACATTCGGTTATGCCTCTAGACCAAGGACTTTTATAGTAAAATAATAACACCCAATTTGATAAAAGATAGAACTTTCATTAACTGGAAAAGAACACAATATTAATCGAAAAGGTACCTTTAGACAGATTGTCGTAGTCCTTATCTTCAAGTCAAGGGAGAACTTCATTTTGTAGTGAACCAAATGGGCTCAAATTTTAATGGTAAGCTCCTGAGATGGAAACCTACCTATGATAAAAATTTGAGAATATTTAG
>JAOXJP010215986.1:0-11793 GCA_025762735.1 Platanus orientalis
AAACCTAGATCTATGATTGTATGCAACAAAGAAGAAGAGAGAAAATAAAACAGAAAACAATCACACCACAAGAGCAAAACGATTTATGTGGTTCGGCTTGAAGCCTACGTCCATGGGCGAAAACAGGGAAGAGCTTTCACTATGATCAAAGAACATAGATTACAATGAACAGTGTGATGGCACGAAAATCGAGAAAACCCTAAATATAAACCCCCAAAACCCTTATTTGTACGGGTTGGATCCGGACCCCAATGCAGAAACAAAACGGGTCTTCAGGTCATATTCGGGTTTTTCAAATCATCATCCCGGGTTATATCTCGGGTTGAATAATCAAAGGTGCTAACCTGTAGTCTACCATGAAGAACGTTCCACAAGCTTGCACTATCATGACGCCCTTGGAGGCAATTTAGGGACAGCCTTTTTAACCTTTTTTAATGGTGGTCAAGGTAAAGGCTGTGTTTTTTTTATAGTTAATTTTGTGGACTAGGGGCACAGTTAATTCTGTGGACTAGGGGTATAAGAGGAAACATTTAAATCTTTTATCAGTTAATTATCTCTTTTCTCCCAATTTTACCCCTTAAAAAAACCAATTTCGCAAATAATTTTTTTACTTCATTATTTGGCAATTTTGCCAAAATCTTGAACCGATTTTGGAAAAATCCCAATAAAAAAAAAATAATATTGCCAAAAAATCTACAAAGTTTGGTGTATTTGTCAAATAATAGGGTATTTTAAAATATTTCAAACTGAGGGTCTATGATTGATTTGACAATATTTTTGTATTATACATTTACAACTTTACCCTATTTGATTATAACCGACTCTCTCAAGACTCAAATTGTCTTTTCCTCCCTCCCGTTTTCCTTCCTCTGTGCCATGAGCAACATCGGTGATGCTACCAAGACCTTCTTGCCCACTCCCTCTTTATCTCTTTCTCTGACTTCTATGCCCAATTAATTGATGATGCAGAGGACTTAGGGAAGAACCTACAGAGCCATGACAATGCCGAGATCTATGAGAAAGGCAGTGAAGATTCTTGAGACATTGGTTGGAGGATGATGATAAATCATTGCTCCCAGGTGATGCTGCTTTCCAATTTGGGTTCCACTTTGGTGGGAATGAACTTACTTGGCACTGTTATCTCAGTTCTATCAGGAAGAGAGGTCATGCAAGATCTACCTGTGAGTCATTTAATGGTTCAAATTGAAATGGGTTCCCAAATAAATCTTGCTTCTGAGAGAAATTATCTATGAAATCTTCACAATCGTCTTCATCTACTCTTTTATTCTTCCCAATCATCTTCTTCTATTCTTTTATTCTGATAGGACTGCGGAGGATGATTAGAAATTGATATGAATTTAAAGTCTCTGAAACCCATCTCATCGTCTTCGTCTGGTTGGTTTTCCGCCATTTTTTCTCTCAGTCGGTCTACCCTACTGTACTGCATTGGCTCTTCATAACTTTATATTGCACAATTGATGAACACCTTTGAAAATTGATTGAAAGAGTTTCAAGAGAGAGAGAGAGTGGCCGAGTAGGAGAGAGATAGAGAGGGAAGTGTTGTAGGAGAGAGGGTGGACAAGGAGAAGATGGAGTTGGAGGGATAGAGTTCGATATGAACTGTAATACAAAGAAGGTGAACGACGATGGAGTTGGAGTGGGAAAGGGGACGCAAAGAGGGAGTGATTTGGTGGACCCAAATCCAAGTTAATGTTATAAAAGGAAACCAAAATATTTGTGGAGGGATAACTGAATATCATTTTTTACTATTTTATCCTTTATACGCTCGTTTTAGAAATATTTTAAAATCTAATACATTTTTTAAAAATATTTTAAAATATCCTATCATTTGGCAATTTTGCCAAACTTGATGGATGAACCGAGAAAATTCCCATAAAAAAACTTACTATTTAAAAAGGTGCTAAGCACTAAGCGTGAACTTATGTTTTTCTTGATAGGTGAAAAAGAGAACAGAGTATTGTGTAGAGAGATTTTAAAAATAAAAACTTAAGAAAATCGTGTATCCTCCTACTCGTGGAGATAGAGATTGTAGCAGTCAATTGGGCCATCAAAAGAATATGGAGAAGAGAGAGACCAGTGGAAGAGAGAATTGAGGACTAGGAGAGAATAAAATGGGGAGACTTGTGAGAAAAAGGGTTGAGAGATTTTAGGTGGTAGATTTAATAGAGAAATATAGAGGAAGGAGTTAGAAAGATGAGAGACCTGTGAGATAGAAAATTTTGAGTCCTTAGAAAGCAATTAGGAGAAGGACACGTGGGTGAGAGAGAAAATAGGAATATAAAAGTTAATTTTTAATTTATATTTTATAAGGCATTTATGAGATGAAGCTGTTAATGGGAGAAAAAATAAGAATAAAAATATAAATATAAAAATAGGTGGAGACCTTTAGGAGAGAGAGAGAGACATAGATTAGATATTAAAAAAAAAGGTATAAAAAACGATTTTATCATGATTCTCTCTAACCAAATCGAATAGGTCTCTTAAAAGGCATTTATTGTCTCCTCTAAATTAGGGATACTCCTAAACCAAATCAATTTCATATTATCTTTTGAGTTTCCAAATTTAAAAAGAAACTTAATTATAAAACAATTGATAGAAATTAAATAAGGGAATGAATTTATATTGATAGAAACTAAATATGGGAGAAATTCTGAACATTTTACGTAAGAGGATGTTTTGGAAAATTATTAATATATATATGATTATAAGGATAAATATAAAAACCAAATCAAAACAATTCTAATTTAGTCAAATCAAATCAAATCTAATCTAATTTATTTGTTATCAAATCCATTCTAATAAAATCCTAATATAATATTTTATTTCTTAATACAAATATCTTATTAATCTAGGAGTTCACAAGTTCATTCCAAATCCTTCTTAGTAAATTAAAATACATTGACGTGGAATGGTTCTCAAAACATATATACAAAAAAATTTAGAACTCCAATGAATATCGCTGGGGAGTTTTAAACTATTGTATACACGTTGCACTGTAGAGACTTGTTGTACGTTTTTGTAGTTTAGCATACTACAGAGGATCTTGAGTCTCTCAAGTTAGGGTAGGGCTGCGACAAAAACTCAAAAGGAAAATGTCACTTTTAAAAGGCCTGAAATCCTCTACGCCACCCCCATTGTGAGCCACTCAATGGCGACAAGGGGGGATCAACTCAGTTTATAAGATTTCGCATCACCTCCAAAAAGTCAATTGGTTCCCCCCTTGTGTGGCCATTGAGTGGCTCACAAGGAAGGAGGCGTAGAAGATATCATGTATGTAGAGATGCATATGCAGATGAGTAAACCTACATCCGAAGTCAATGGGTCAACTGGATACAACCAAACAGGTCAAAATATACAAGGACGGATAGATCCGCTTTCCCCAAGAACACGTCAATATTTTTTACTTATATGTGGACCACAGAGTAGCCAATGGGGAGTGAGACTAACTTAAAGAATTACGTTGGGAACATGGGACAAATAGAAAGAAGTAATCTTGCTTACATTTGGAGATGTGTTATGCAGACGTACAACGAAACTTAAACCCACCATTTAAGAAAAAGAAATCCTATCTAAGGACCAAAACTGTTTGGCTTGCAGAGGTTCTACGTATACATAAGAATTGGGTTGAGAGAATAGAGACGTGCGTACGTTCTTTATTCCACTGAGAGGGATATGGAAGGATTGTGTCGCTTCCCTTAAAAACGCTTACCTCTACTGATGTCAGGGGCACACATCAGCACCGAAAGGTGATTTACATTTTTTGGGAGGGCGTTTATCATTTTTTTAGTGCTGATGTGTTTACCCCCTGACACCCAACAGAGGCTAGCTTTATTTAAGGGGGCTGATATTCTCTACGCCACCTCTCTTGTGAGCCACTCAAAGGCCACACAGGGGGGGGAATCAATTCACTTTTTAGAAGTGATGTGACATCTCAAAAACTGAATTGATCCCCTTTGTGTGGCTCACAAGGGGGGGTGCAGAGGACATCAGTCCCTTTTAAAAGAGATGTCGTCGGATCGATAAGATGACTTCACTGGACCATTGATATTTTGTTGTAGGTCGTTGTCGTTAGCCAGTTAGTCTAAAGATGTCATTTGCTTGCTGGGCCTCCCCGTTGGACTATTGCATGTGATTTCAGCTAATGCTGGCCATATTCTTTAAGAATTGGAATTACCCATCCGTATTTTCTTATCATGGTTTGACTGTTCAACTTCATGGAATAATTTCCATCTATTTTTTGTTCTTAAAAATAAAAATAAAAAAAGTTTAGAGAGAGTTCAAATCTCCCTGTGGATATAATTATTCTCTTAGACACTTTGTGCGCATGTATGAACATTTTAAGGGCTCGCACCTAGTCCCCCTCCCCCCTCAACTACCACATTAAATTTACAGGAGTGGGAGACTAAATTCAGGGTGTAAAAGCCGAAAAGGCAATCGATTCCAGTCGTTTCTCTCTGGAATTTGACAGAATAGATTGAAGCGGTACGGGAAACAAAAAACAATCAAATTAGAACCTTTCATCCCGATGCATAAGGCCTATAATCTTGCATAAACATCCTCATTATACTAAATAAAAACATGCCTAGGAGACACTCGATCGCTCTTCCATGCTCTGATATCAAGTGTGACACCCCCCTGATGGGACACTCAGGAGGGGGAATCAAAAACCTCCAAAAAGTGAATTGATTCCACCTCCAAGTGTCCCATCAGTGGGTGTGGCTCATACGATTTCATCCCCTTTTCCATACGCAGACCGCTGAAATAGCACTAGCATAAGGATAAGGATAAGCTAAACAACCCCACCCCCCACTCACTCACAACATGTCGTTCATAATGATCTAGGGTCGTGATGGGGGCCTTCAGAGTCCCCAATACGGCACTGCCAAAATAAAAATCAAGGCACTCAATTGTTTGATATGAGAGTTTGTCTTCACTCTCCATCGCGTTTCATGCATGCCTGTCTCGCAATATTAAGGGAATATCCAAATCAACTTGGTCCAAGACCCCCTTTGTCCATCCATCCGTCTCATTCCAATTTTGAAAGGGAAAAAGACATCATCATATACCCCTTTAATCTTTTCAAGCAAATTTGATCCAAGACCCACTTTATCTTACAAAGGATTGTGTCGGCCTCCCTTAAGTAAGGCTAACCTCTGCTGGGCGTCAGGGGGTAGACACATCAATACTGAAAAATGATAAGTGCCCTCCCAAAAAATGTAAATCACTTTTCAGTGCTGATGTGTGTGCCTCCTGACATCAGCGGAGGTAAGCCTTTTTAAGGGAAGCGACACAATCCTTCCATATCTCTCTCTCTCTCTCCCTCTCTCTCTAATAAAGAATGTACGTACGTCTCTATTCTCTCAACCCAATTCCCATGTATACGTAGAACCTCTGCAAGCCAAACAGTTTTGGTCCTTAGATAGGATTTCTAAATGGTGGGTTTAAGTTTCTTTGTACGTTTGCATAACACATCTCCAAATGTAAGCAAGATTACTTCTTCCTATTTGTCCCATGTTCCCAACGTAATTCTTAAGTTAATCTCACTCCTCATTGGCTACTTTGTGGTCCGCATATGAATAGAAAGTATTGACGTGTTCTTGGGGAAAGCGGATCTATCCGTCCTTGTATATTTTGACCTGTTTGGGTGTATCCAGTTGGCCCATTGACTTCGGATATGGGTTTACTCCTCCGCATATGCATCTCTACATACAAGAACGTTTTATAAGATCCAGCTTATTAGGTTGGTAAAGTCTGTGCAGATTCATACCACAAACTTGGGTTCCAAACCTGTCTTCACCTATTTATTACTAACTATTGAACCACTTGTTTATCAAAAAAAAATAAAAAATAAAAATTTCGTCTATGGGTGCAGTGATACAAGTAGACAAGGGAATGTTTATGTGATGTAAAATATACAGTACAAGCTTTCCTTGAACGGAGGGGCCGACAGAAGTTTACACACAAAAATGGCAAAAAACACTAGTAGAAATCAAGAGCCCCGAAAATAAAATTGTGTGACATTTGGTTAGTTTAAACAAAATTTTGCAAGCATAATCACCATCACTTTTCGCATAAATTCCTTTGTTAAGGCTTTCAAATCAATGTTTTTACTTTTTTTTTGTAATTTTTTTTCGCTATAATTTTCTATTTATAAATCATAATAAGATCCCGTTTGTTCTGGGATATTTCTTAGTGATAATAATATTTGATTTTGTTAGTATTTCTATTTTTCTATTTTTTTGTAAAATTTACCAGATTAGCCTAATTTCATGCCTAACATGAATTAGGGTTTCTTGTATCAATTTAAAGCATTGTAACCTTCAAGACAAATCAGTTTTCTCAATTAATAAAAGTTTTAGAGAGAGTTTCTCTTCCTTAATGAAGTTTAGGGTTTCTCCAACAAAGGAGAATGACGTGTTCTTCTCTTTGCTATTCCACTGTGTTACTGTGTTAAAAAAGTTGTCGGAGTATTTGAATATGGTGGTCCCTAATACCTACCCTAATCAAATGGCATAAGGGGTCACCACAGAGATACTATATCTTATGTTACACATAAAGATATGGTCATGGGCATGCATGACATGGGCATCTATACACCACACATTTGTCTTGATAAACCACAAACCAAACATTAACATGCTCTCATCCACCAACTCCAATAGTTCCTCTCTCTCTATAAATTCCAATCTCCAACATCCCATATTCTCGTAGATTTGCTTAGGGAAGTTCTCCTAATAACTCTTTTTTTTCTCATTTCTCTTCTTCATCTCATATCACAGAATGCCAAAGTATCTCTCCCTTGTCCTGTTAGTATGGGCAGTAGTAGTACACATGTCGTGGGGCATGGATGCTCAAGAAGGGAATTCTGTCCACAACAACTGTAGCTTCACTAGGTACCATGATCTCTGTGTTGAAACTATGTTAGGGCATCAAAATGCCGATATGGTGTCTGCCCTAGTTGAAAAGACAATAGATGAGACCAAGCTGTCCACTCCAAATCTTTCCAACTACCAACTTGAGGAGCTAACATCCCAAGTTAATATAGGTACTAAGCCAAATTTATGTTTATGGTATACTGACTTTAAGCCTATTATTCCATTTCTCAGCCTTGACTTTCTATTATGCATGCAGGTTATTGTGCTGAGCTCATGAACATGTCCCTCAAACGGCTCAACCAATCCCTATTAGCTCTCAAAAACTCTCGTAAAAAAAGCAAGCATAACATTCAGACATGGTTAAGTGCTGTGGTGACTTTTCAACAAACTTGCAAAGACTCGGTCAAAGGCCACTCCGGCGGCCTCGTGGGTCAATTTTCCGACAAGATGGACTACTTGTCTCGGCTGGCAAGTAATTCATTAGCTCTTGTCAATCGCATCTCCAGCAACCCAAAAGAAACTACAAGCCGCCGTCACACTTCTGAGGAAGTTTTTCCGGAATGGGTATCGGCCAAAGATCGGAAACTGCTCCAGAGCACTGAGATTGAAGCAAATGCGGTGGTGGCAAGAGATGGGTCTGGCGATTACATGACAATAACTGAAGCAATCAACGCTGCTTCTGGAGGACGGTTCGTGATATACGTGAAGTCAGGCACATATAAGGAGAAGATTAACACTAACAAAGATGGAATCACCTTGATAGGAGATGGCAAGTATTCTACAATTATCGTCGGTGATGATAGTGTCGGAGGTGGCTCTTCTTTGACTGGCTCGGCTACATTTGGTATACTCTTTCTCTCTCCATGGGGCAACCCTTATTGTGGATTTTTACATATGATCAAAGATTAAGTTATTAATTAAATTTAAGATTAGGCTTAAGATTTAATCATGCAGATTTTAAAATTTTAAATAACATAGAAATGCATGGTGATTGTATAATCATTCTTACTTTAGTATCATCATTATTTTCTCTCATAATCTATTTTAGTTGATTTGTTTCCCTTGATAATCAGCTCAAGCACTTGAGCGTACTGCTTGATAAAAAAAGCAAAAGACAAAAAGACACCCCAAAAATCCTTTTGTTTTTTTTGTTCATGCAGTACGCTTAAGCTGCTTGAACTTATTAGATATCTTCTTCTTCTTATTATTATTATTATTATTATTATTATTGGCACTTCGATTAATTTGACTTGTTAGATGAATAGGAAACCATCTACAAGACCTTAAACAAAATTCTTAATAGGATGATGCCCGAGCATTCAAGCGGTGTAATTTTTTTTATTATTATTATTTTTACCTAACATTTCAAGGCATCCAAAACAAGATTGTTTTTTATTTTTTGGGGTAATCCAAAACAAGATTAATAACTAAATAAAGTTTAAGATCATCTGATTGAACCACGGGTGTCCGTGATGTTAACAGTTGTGGTACGAACAATGACTAAATATAGCACTCTTTTACTATTTAAAGATGTATCTATCGCAATGAAAAGATATTCCCATACGAGTACGGAACAGACCCTCTAGTTGAACGACCGGAGTGGGAGCCCCATCCCCAAAAAGTGAAATGATACTCCCTTTATGTCTCGGTTCACGACGTCGCACAAGAGGGGCGGTGCAGAGAATACTATCCCTATTTCGTGAAAAGGACCACTCAGGATTGTCTACTGCCGTTAAAGTAAAGTTTAGAGTCGTCACATTGGGGAAAGGGCACATGTCACTATACAAGGGCGGGTGGAGAGTGTTTTGGTAATTTAGAAACTCCTGCTGCAATGTGCCATTGTACTTCGGTGGTACGCTTAGCAGGATATTCATATTATTTCTTGCGACAAGTTTGAGTTGTAAGGAAAAGAAACAGAAAGAGAGACAAAGTTGTATTGTATGTATTGTGACACAGCCTAATAAAACAGATCGGATTCAAGCATGCAATGGTATGAATCAAAATGACAAAATAGCATTAGGTTAAGAAGAATCACACAACACCACAGGTGATGAGAACGAACAAAAACTTTCACCAAAACGGATGCTTAAGATTACAAAAGACTTAAAAGGTGATTCACAAAATCTAAACTTCAAAATGAATAAGTTTGTTACAAACTGTATCTTATCAATATTTTAGTCATAATTTTTTCAAATCACATCGGATTCTCAAGTAAAGGTAATTGAATAATCTTTCAACTTTCAACTGATGACCTTCTAAAAGTGGGAATTAAACAAAAGTGACCGAAATAGTCCTCTCAAAAGGATTAGTGATTACACTCGGACTGATTCTGGTTTGAATTCAAAACACCTTCTCAACAGTAAGTAAAATATAGAAGTTAGAGATCATCTCCAAGAAGTAGAGGGTGTTGTTAGTCATGGCTTACATCTTCCACCTTCATTCATTTCTGTTGTTGTTGGCAGCAATTAGTGGTGATGGATTCATTGCTCGAGATATAGGATTCCAAAACTCGGCAGGCCCGCAAGGCCACCAAGCCGTGGCTCTCTATGTCGCATCGGATTGTTCTGTACTCTACAAGTGTAGCATCGCTGGTTACCAAGACACTCTCTATGCCTACACCCTCCGCCAATTCTACAGAGAATGTGACATCTACGGCACCGTCGATTTCATCTTCGGCGACGCGATCGCCGTCTTCCAGAGTTGCAACCTCGTTTTACGTCACCCTGCATCCGGATCATCATACAACGTGATTTTGGCAAGTGGAAGGAGTGATCCCGGACAGAACACCGGCTTCTCCATCCAGAATTGTAAGATCACGCCAGGCTCCGACTTCTCTTCTGTCAAACACTCCTTCCAGTCATATCTTGGGAGACCTTGGAAAGAGTATTCCAGATCGGTTGTCATGGAATCGAACATCGATGATGCTATTGCACCAAGAGGTTGGATCGAGTGGTCCGGTAATTTCGCCCTCGAGACCCTTTATTTTGCCGAGTACCATAACGTGGGGCCTGGCTCCGATACTTCCAAGAGGGTGCAATGGCCTGGCTATCATGTTATTGGGTCTCAAGAGGCTATTCAATTTACAGTGGCCAAGTTCATTGACGGAACTTCTTGGCTCCCTTCCACCGGAGTAGATTTCGACGCCGGCCTTGGTTGAGTGATTTGGATCGAACTTTCACGCACGGTTATATTCACCATTTCACCTCACTAATTAAGAAGCTCCCAATGCAGCAGAAAAAATGTTTACGTGACCCAACTTTACTTCTTGTATAATATGCATAATTACAAATACATATGAAGTCATTGGTGTTCCAGCGCTTGTGGCCACCCTCTAGCATCAATGAGGCTTTAAGAAAAGTATGGCAATAAAGTGTGGCAAAGATTAGTTTTCTTTTCTTTTCTTTATTGGTTGGGTCTTACTTGTAAGTATAAGACTCTTTGAAGTTGTTGCTTGTATGTTTGACTTATCTATGTGAAAAAAGGAAGTTACAAAGAAAGTTTTCCAAATCAAATTAAGGGTGCAACATCTTTGTTTCATTGACAAAAGCATTATGTTCAATATTAGGACATGATACTACACGTAGGTGATCCTTGCTGATTAGATTGGTTGGATGGTCCCATCTAATCTTTCTAGTATAAAAGATGTATCAAGCTAATAATAGAAGCAGCTTGAGATATGAACCCTTGTAAACGGTAGATAAATGTTCTAACGAACTCACACAACAAGAGAGAGAGAGAGAGAGAGAGAGAGAGAGAGAGAGAGAGAAGAAGAAGAAGAAGAAGAAGAAGAAGAAGCTGTCGCGATACTATATAGAAGAAGCATTATAATAAGAAAAATTAAATATGTTACGAGTACTAGTATTTTTAGTTAAACTGCCTTTTTATTCAATGTATGGAACAAATTGACATGAAGAAAATCTTAAGCATGTTTATTGTGTAAGGATCAATGATGCAGTTAGGCGTTAGCTCCTCTTTCTTTTACTTTCTTTTTCAAGTGGTGGGTAAGTTGGACTTAAAAACGTTGTCATGCATGGTTGCGTTGCAGTACTCAACAATGCAGCAAGCCTTTTATATTTCTTATATATCTGTTTCTCATTCTTTTATATATCCTTAGTAAGTGAATGGATAAAAAATGCTCACCTTAACGAATGCTAGCCACTGCCCTTGTCAGGCGGCGAGCACATCAGCACCGAAAAGTGAATATGTGTTCCCCAAAAAAGTGAAAATCACTTTTCAACACTGATGTGTCCCAGTGATGAGCGTTTGTTAAGGGAAGCGTTCATAAACCGATCCCCCTTGTGTGTATGTGGGTGATCAAATCTTCTGTGGCCATATTATGGGTGTATAGGGTTAAAAGCGTAAAAAAAAAGGTGCTCAAATAAAAAAGTAGGTGTTCAGAAAAAGCACCAAATTCAAAAACGGATCACGTGTCAGTCTGCTGGTCCACACACATTGATCACTGAAAGTCATTTCCTGTGTGTGTGAGAGAGAGAGAGTAATCAAGACTTATGAGAAATATTCTATACAGTATAAAAATATAATATTTTTACCTTTTATCACTAAAAAGTTTTTTTCTCTTTTGGTAAGGATCACTAAAAAGTATTTGATAATGAAACAGGAAAACAAAAATAGATATGGAGATCCGATTTCTATACATACATATGTACACATATAGCATAAAAAAATACAACTCACCAATTACAAGGACGTTATCAAATCCCATGTGTATTTATGAAAGTATTAATCATACATTTCATCAGCTACAAATTCAATATGTGAAATATTAGAAATAATGTAATAATAACCTAATCAAGTAAAGCTTAAGGCTGCGTTTGGCAGCCACCTGTAATGCAATCATTTCATTTGAGTTTCCCAGGCTTTTGTAGCCACAATGGGA
>JAOXJP010215997.1:0-11793 GCA_025762735.1 Platanus orientalis
GGCCTAGCCCTACCATGGCCCGGCCCATGCCCACCCCTACCCACCAGGCCACCACTAGCAAGTAAAAATTTGAGACACTTCTTTCCGGGGAGTTATATCCAGGATTCATATCCACTGGTCTTGTTCTAAAATACACCACCATGTCCTAGTTAATTATTGGTCCACGTGGTTTTTGTATCGGTCAACAACAAATGGAGCCAACCTCTTTGTTATTTAATTTTTTTTATTACATTTAAGATTCAAATTAAACTATTGCTGAGGGTAATAGCTTATAATAAAAGCAAAAATCTGCTATGATGTGAGAAGTGAATACACACATAGTACAAAAGATTAATCAATAGAGCACTTGAGGGTTTCATCAGGCCAATAAGAGGAATCAAATAGGGATGTCCATTATTACCCTATTTGTTTATAATGTCTATTGAGGTGCTCACACAATTGATCTCTAAAAAAGAATGGGCACTACAAATAAGAGGCATAAAAGTCATCTGGTATGCCCCTTCAGTGACACACCTTATGTTTGCAGATGATCTTCTTCTATTTGGAAGAGCAAACATGTACTCCATTACTAAAATCAAAGAGATCCTAGATACCTATGAAAAGTGGTCTGGTCAAAAGATAAATAATGAAAAGTCATCAATCCATTTCAGCCAAAAATGCGACGAATGAGATGAAGGAACAACTAATTTCTACAATGGGAATCAACAAGATGGGGAGTGAAGATAGATGCCTGGGATCAAATCTACTATTGGATCAATCAAAAAAATCCACCTACCAATTTCTGTTGAAAAAGGTCAGTTCCAAACTTTCAGGTTGGAAAGCAAAACTACTTTCCCATGCTAGTAAATTAATTTTGATAAAAACTGTTTAGGCTAGTATCCTAGTTTATTCAATGGCTATCCATTTATTGCCAAAAGACATTTGCAGAAAACTAAATGTTTTCCAGAGAGATTTCTGGTGGGGCTTTAAGGAAGGAGAAAATCATCTATACATAAAATCTTGGAGACATTTTCAAATTGAAAAATCTAAAGGAGGCTTGGGAGTTAGAGATATAGAGCTAGTTAACAAATCATTGGTATCCAAAATCCGATGGAGATTTCACAAACACCCGGATTCAATCTGGGTTAAAATTCTCCGGGTTAAATATCTGAAGAACCAAAATTTTTGGATGGGACAATGCCTAAAATCAACTTCCAGAATATGGTCTGACATATTAAAATGTAGAGAGATCCTCAAGAATGGAAGTTACAAAATAATCAATTTAGGAGTCAACACCCACATCTGGAATGACCCTTGGATTCCTAACTCCAAATTACTTTGTGAGGTTAGTAATCCTAGCCTAAACACATTCATGCAGATTCATGCAAAGAAGATGTAATACACTCAGCATTTGATAGAGTGAGGACCTCATCAATCCTTTAGATTCATTTATCCAGTGAAGACTCAAACAAAGAAGATGAATTGATCTGGACAATGACCCCCTCAGGAAATTTTTAAGCCAAGTTAGTGTATAAACTTCTTGCAGATTTTGTAGGCTCAACTTCAGGGATCCAGGATGAGAGAACCAGGGAATTTTGGCAAAATTTTTGGAAAGGAAAAAAATATCCCACCAAGGGTTTTTATTTTTCTATGGAGATGTCTCAATGGTGCCTTGCCACTCAAATCAAAATTGGGTAAATTTATCAATGAATGTGATACTATATGTCCCATCTGTGAAGAAAAAAGTGAAACAGTCGACTATCTATTTTTTGACTATGAAGTGGCTAAAATGGTTTGGTTTGGATCTCCTTTGGGGTTTAGGCTCAGAAATTGTAATAAAAGCTATAGAGAATGGATTGAAGACAGGCTCTTATCACAAATAGACAGAATGGCATTCTTCCAAGGGGCAATAATAATGTGGTGTATTTAGAAAGCAAGAAATAAATTGCTCTATGACCATTACCAATTGTGGCTGAAAATATTTTAGAAAAAGCATTTCAATTAGCCAAAGAATACAGCCCAGAGGTAAATTCATCCAACGAGCAGGGAAATAGTGTTTAGGTACCCCACCAGAACCATCATTGGTCAGCCCCTCTAGAAGGCTCCTTAAAAATAAACGTGGATGGGGCAGCTAGTCTATTAAGTGCAGCTGCAGCCATTGTTCATGATTCTACAAGATTGCTCATTCAAGGAGAAACAATGGATCTTCACCCCTACAGCCTAGAAGAGGCAGAAGCGATGGCTTTTCTCATAGGACTAAAACTTGTAGAGGAGGTTTCTCCTGTGCCAATAATCAATGAAGGGGATAGTAGCATGATAGTGCATCTTATCAATGACAAGCAAGCTCACTGTCCTTGGAAGATCCGAAATATCATCTCTGTCATTACCTGGTAGACTAGCACCCCCAAGTTTCCATTTCACAAGTTCCAAGAGAATGCAACAAAGCTGCCCACACAATGGCGGCTATCGCATCCAAGGAACATCTCTCCTCTAAATGGAATGGAACTTCCCTCCTTCAATGTATTTCTTCCATACTTACTATGGATATTTGTAATGAGGATGTTATTTGTTGAATGAATTGAGCTAACGCTCTTTGCCAAAAAAAAAAAAAAATTATTAAATTTTTTAAAAACCAAAATACCCACCCTCCTTTTCCTCCTCATATCGCTGGTCTTCTCCCCTAACCTATTTTCAGGGTTGCTTCAAGCAAATTTGGGCTTATAAATCTCTCCAACCTGATCAAGAAACTCTCCGATGAGAGTGATAGTAATTTTCACTCATCATCAACAATCCATTGATACCTTGGGTGGCTGACATCATAGCTGAACATGGTTTGCTTAGATTTTGTGCATCGTTTGTTCAACCTTCTAATTGTTTCTATTTCTTCCTCAAGTTGTTCTTTGAGATGTTTTGGAACATGAATAAAAGGTGAAGTGGGTGCTGGGGAATTCCTTCAATGAGTTAGAGAAGGATGTGGTCGAGTTCATGCACTATAAACACAAACCAGAACTAAAATTGCCTTCTCTTTATCCCTTGATTGTGCCCCTTTCCTCCTCACCCTTCGACTCACATCTCAATCAAACAAACCTTGAATTCCCACAGACTAGCTCAATAAAAAAACCAACCCCATAAAAGAAAACCCCACAACCTCTAGAACCCTAATCCTCAAACCAGTGATTGAATTGGGACACAAAGACGAATTTACATGTTATATGGACATAAACATGTAAAATACACAAATCTAATCACAAAATCAAAATCTATTAAAACTTTTCTCTTATGTTGTGTCTATTTTCGAAGAATTTGATAGAAAATTGAAGAAAGTGTGAGAAAATAAATTTTTTTTTCTTAGCAGAAGGTTATGTTTCACAATTGGAAAAAGGATCTTTTACACCAAAATTTTCTATTCCTCCATGTCCTCACAAACAAATTGAAGTGTTGGAGATCCTTTTCCAATTGCGAAACATAATTTTTAGCAATTTTTTTTATTTTCTCACATTTTCTTCCATTTTCCATCAAAATAATTGCAAATAGACATAACCCTAATTTCAAAAAGGAAACATAAAAAAATCAATGGCGAAGAACTGTGACAACAGATTTTTCTCGTACCTGGAATCTTTAGCTCCTTTGGAGTCTTTGTAAAACCCTAAGTTTTGAGCTATTAAATAAAAAATATGTGCCCTTTTATTAGGTGTGTCTTTGAAACGAGATTGATAGGAAAGAGTTAAGAGGGGAGATTGAGTTGAGAAAGGGATTGGAGAGTACAACTGTGGGTGGTAATGCGAGAAGCAAAGCCAAACCCTCAATGCATTTATCAGACTCTCTCCACCTTCTCTTCATGCTCTATTAGATAGTAGAATCGTAGGCAAAGAATTATCCAACCTCTGGAGGTGTGAGGGATGGGAGGGTTGATGGTGTGTTTGTGTTTATAGTGCCAATAACATTGAAAGGTGAAGTTTGTTCGCGATGATAGAGTTCGATGATACTTGAGGTTGAGAAGAGAAGCACAAGTCCAGTGAGGTTGGCAGCTAAGAGAGAGATAGGAGATACCATGTTTGACACCAATGTCTTAGTCGGTGTGCATATGCCGAAATACAGCTAAACAAACTTGGCCTTAGAACTCCAGCATGTTAAACGGTGGCAACGAATGAAAATGACTACAAAATAGATGAATCCTTCATATCCTTCCCATTTATTGACATGACTCTTGTTGGTGGTCAACAAAAATTCTTTTGTTTTGGAATTGACACGTGTATGGGTCTTTCCAATTCGGATTATCAAAAGGGTTTAGATTTGGTAATGCCTCTAGATTGAGGACTTTCACAATAGACAATGACACCTAATATGGATAATGTAAAGAAAAAATTTACTAAAATTAAAAGTTCATAGTACAATGCTGGTTACAGAGGTACCTTTGAATGACAGATTAGCCGTTGTCTATCTTCTTAAAATGGGGAAGACCTTGTTGAATCTGATCCTTCGATCAAAGATAGATTATCCATTATTCTCTCTCCTAGAAGCACCTCGTTGAATCTGGTTTTGTGAACAAGTTAGATTAGCTGATGCCCTTATTTTTGGAAGACCTTCGTTGAATTTGGTTCTATGAACAAGACAAATTAGCCGATGCCCTTTTTCTGGAAGAGTTTTGTTGAATCTGGGTTTGCAGTGTAATTGAATCACCCGAGATAAGGGGTTCGAGTCACTATAGGAATGAACTACTGCTAAGCCTAATCTAAAGCTATGACTACTAATAAGATATGTGATTTGTTGATGATGATTAAGATGTCCTTTCTGTTCATTGTTTTCCCCCATTTATAGAGGTCTGTCCATGATGTTGCAGTTACTCCTCCACATTCGTTATCTAAACATTTTTTGGTTTGAATTGTGGGCCATTTTGCTCATTGACTGGGTCATGTATCCCTTGGTGTAACACTGGTGGGGCCCTCCTTTATGCTTCGTATTCTGCCTAATGTGGCTTATTTGTGTAACTGCTTGCTTATTGTCATTTAACTCCACGTGTCTTTTTCTGACTGGCTGATTTCAAATACGTGTTAACAAATGCCCCTGAACGTGTTTAGTTTGAATTCTAACTAGACATGTGCTGATCTCCCACCGTTTTTCAGTACTGGTGTAATCACATTAGCCTTCGCTTATAAATGTGGTTTTGCTTCAATCAACACAATTTTTTTCCAGTGTTTCCTTTGTTATGAAGTTCTTTATCTTCCACTCCATTTGATTTTCAATCTTCAATCCCCTTTTTATGGCTCAAGTGAAGCAAGTTGCGCATATTAATGTTAAATCTAAGGAAGCTTCCTCTTCTACTGAGCAACCGAAAGAAGGGGAGATTCCTATTGTTGAGACTGAAACTGCTCTGGTTATAGTAAAATGACTGTTTTTTAAGTGTAAGTGATCATGCCATGTCTATGGAAATCTTCATCGATCTTCCTTCTAAACGTGCTTCATCCAACTCCAACATCTTTCATTATGGCCTGGGTCCTGATTTTCTAAAGGAGACTCCACTTCAGATGCTTCATTATTTCCCAGTCGACCTTCATGGAGCTCCCTTGTTCTACTCTAAGACCATTGACTAGGGTGAATGGGAAAAGGAGATCGAGCCTGGCTCCTGGTATAAATCCAATTGTTCCTGGGCCGATTTGGTAGACCACATGTTTTCTCAGAGGTAAAAGAAATGGGAGAAGCTTGGCATCACCAGAGCCATATTGTCCTCCAAATAAGATATGCCCTTTAACCAATCTTTTATTTTTGCATTCTTGACGTTCTGGTCCCTTACCTCGAATTGTTTTTTACTCCTGGAGGGTCCCATGTCAGTTACATTAGTTGACGTTTATCATTTGCTTAACATTCTTGCTGAAAGTGACGTCATTCTCCCTAACTTTTTTGATCATTCTCGACCTTGTTTCAATTATCCATCAGAATCTTCCAATTTGTCTTACACCACTTTTATCACTCGTAAAATGGGTAAGTCTAGGAGTGGGGTCACAGTCCAAGAGGAATATTCTTTTTATCTTTATTGGTTATGCACGTTTATGGTTTGTTCCTCCTCAAAGAGGATCACCTTGGGGTTTTCCCCTATTTCTACAGCCCTGGCCTCAGACCGTTGATTGGCCTTGGGCCCTTTTATGCTTGCTACTCTTTATCAATCACTCTAGTCTCTGACTTGAGAGAGATTGTCTGGTTTAGTCAATGGACCATTATGGATTTATGCCTATTTTCCCAGTTTATCTCTGATTCCATTGTTACCAAACTCAAGTCCCATTTTGCAATGCGCAGTATTGGCTTGAGGCTAGGTATCTTAAATCGTCTTCCTCTACTTTTTATGAGTGCATTGATGTCATTCTTAATGCACAAAGAGTGCTTTCTAACATTCATTTCCTCTCATTTCGAGATTTAAAATTTGGTTATGCCTAATATCTTGTTTAGCAACCAAACTCTTCCTAGTCCAAATTAAAATCCCTAAGGATTTGAGCATCTTGTGTCTACTCTCGAGACCTTCATGTTTTCCATAAATCTGATAATGTCAAGGCTTATTGCCCAAACATGTGTGCCTGATAATTTGGACTTGTCCAATGCATTCCTACTCCTCATATCTTTACATTGAATTCTCCTTGGGAGACGCATCCCTCTAGTTTGAGAGAATTATTCATCAAAAAGATAGGGGGAAGTAGTTCGTCCATGATGTCGCTTTATGTCCCATCCTTTCGAAGGGTTCCAGAATCCACTCCCTCTTTTGACACTTGGTGGTTGAGCTTCTTGGAGAGCATTCAGGAGCTATTAGATGAAATCAAAGATCGATTATGCCTTCCTTACGAGACTCCTCCAATAGTCTCGAGTTTCTTACTACAATGATTTTTCAACGGCCCCTCTCCATGCTGTTTCTACCCTTCCAGCTTCACGTCACCCAGACAAGCAACCCGATGTTGGTATGAGGAAATCTAGATGTCAAGAGGACATTAAGACTTTGACCATAAAGGACATGCTCGATCAACAAAAAGCAGTTGTTTGAGCTGTTAAGATCGAACATCAATCTGAAGGAGAGGGTGACTTGGTAAAAAGAAAAATGAAGGCGGTTGTCCTATCTACTAAGGACAAGCTATGCCAAGAGCTCGAGGAGAAAAAAGAGTTGTTGAAAAAGACTAGACTTGAACTCGAGGCTCTAAATCAGAAGAAGATTGATGAGGCAAAAGAACAGGCAAGGTTCGAGTTGGAAAAATGAACCAAGGCATTAAATGATAACCTGGCTTGTTCATGGGAGGAAAAACAAAAGGCTATCGATGAGAGTAAGAAGGAAGAGAAAAGGTAAAAAATTGAAGAAAGGGAAAGGAGGAAACAAGAAGAAAAGAAAAAAAGAAAAAACAAAAGAGATGCTGAGGACATTGATCTTGAGGAGGCTAAAAGGAGAGATAAGTAGAGAGAAAGATAGGCAAAAGAAGAAGCCAAAAAACTCAAGGAAGAAATAAGAAGAAAAGAGGAAGAAGAAAGACATAAACAAGAAAAGGCTATCATCGAGGAGCAAAAAACTAAAGCCTTAAGGCCGACTATAGAGGTTGAAGCAACGATTAAAGATCCTGATATAGGACATTCTCCTGGTCAAGGAGATATCGAAGGTCCATCTCAAGACCACAACATTCCTCTTGGTGATGAATCATCATTTGGGGTGATGGACTTAGATTTATCCTCTGCCAATCTGACCTCTCCGGTTTCAGAATCTTCAGAAATGGTTTCATCTAAAGGCTTTGAAAATTCCATGTTCGATGCCCCAACAACTAAGACTGTGAAGATTCCTTTTGAGCCTCTTTCTTCATTGTCCTTGCAGGCAACTGTTTTGGCCCAGCCTTCCTAAGAGATCTTTGGACGTTTGGCTCATCTTCTTTCTCGAGCCAAACTTTTTTACTTCCGGGCTAGCAGGGATAACAAGGTCTTCTTCATCTTTATCTCCCTCCCACCTTCAGATCAATTGCACTAGGCCCTGAGAATGCTTCGATCTTGCTTCACTGCTAGGCCATCGACTGTACTTTTGGATCCGACAGTTAACGCCTCATTTGTTAGTTCCAGCAACCTGTTGCTTTGACATCTTGATTATTTGTCGGTGGATCAACAAGCTAGTCTTTGCTTGGCTGTCTCCTCTTAGAATGAACCCTTTGAACAACTCTAACTGAGGCACACCAAAGAGGCCCATGGTTGAGAATTAAAGGCTCGAATTGATGCTTTACTATCTCAACAATCATTGACTGTTGACCATGTCTCTTCTTTGGTGGACAATATTGATGCTCAAATTGCTGAAATTGAGAAGGTTGAAGCCCATCTCCAGAAGTTAAAAGAGAATCTTCAGAATTCTAGTATGGAGCTTGAGAAAGCGATGGAGCAAGACTCTCTTCATTTTGAGGAAGTTCTATGCCTTGAGGGAGAACTGTTGACTTATGAGTCAGAGCTTAAAGATTGTGATCAGGTCATTGACACTTGGTGGTCTTTACTAGTCTTAGTTTTCTCTTGAACCATTCTAACCAATTAATTATTTTATACTTCTATTTTGGTCTTTTTGTAACTTTTTACTTCTAATAATTTATATTGGTCACCTTTTACTCCCACATCAAGGGCTTGTATTTTTTTAGGTATTTTCCATTAATACTTCGTACATGTTCTTGTCCCTCAACCTGCATTAATCTATAGGCATTGCCATCTAGTACTTCACTCACTAGAAATGGTTCCTCCCATGTTGGGGACCATTTACCTAGTTTGGGATCTATAGTCTCAATCAGCAAGATGACTTTCCATATCAATTCTCCTTCATGGAATGATTTGGTTTTTACTCTCTTGTTATAAACCTCAACCACTTTTTATTTTTGAGAAACAATAGAATTGAGGGCTTCGAGTTGTTTCTCCCCAAGGTCATCCATTTCAGACGTCATGACATCTTAGTATTAGATATGGCTTAGTTGATTCTGATTTTCCACCGTTAAAGACTACACTGTGATTTCTAATGGTAGCACCGCATCGTGCCCATACACCAATGCATAAAGCATAGTCCCAGTGCTCGATCTCTTTGATGTTCTATATTCCCATACAACATCAGATAACAATTCATCCTAATTGGTAGCATTGCTATCTACCATCTTCGCAAGTTATTTTTTATTACCTTGTTAATTGCCTCTACTTGTCCTTTTGCCTGGGCATAATATGGAGTTGAATTCACTGTTTTGAACCCATAATCTTGGGTGAATTCTCATATTCGACCTCCATTGAATATCAACCCTTGGATAATAGTAATGGATTGGGGAATTCCAAATCGATGCACTATCATTTTTTTTTTATAAAATGTATTACATCTCTCTCATTAACGTCTCGATATGGCTTGCATTCTGCCCATTTTGTAAAAATAGTCTGTGAAAACAATTTCTTTTTATCTAGGTTAGCCTGACTTTTTCTATCATGTCAAGAGCCCATCCTCTAAATGGCCAAGGCTTTATGACAAAATTTAGGTTGGCTATTGGTACTCGAGGCACCAACCCATGTTGCTGGCAAGCTTAACAACCTTGATAATATCTAATGCAATCTGGTAGGATACTTAGCCATAAATAGCCATATCGATGGATCAACCACCTCATATTTATGTCTGATTGGTGTGCACCACATATTCCTTCATGAACTTTTGCCATTGCAATTTAGCTTCATCAGTCCCTAGACATTTGAGCAACATACCATCAGCCCCCCTTTTAAACAACTTTAGAGGTTCACTCCAAAGTATATATCCTCTAGCTTTGAGTTTCAGAGAATTATTTCCTCCTAGATTGGGGTTTTATAGTTACTACATGATTGGTTCTTTCTAGTCATCCTATTTTTCCTTCCCATTGTTGGAAGGAATGACATCGATATTAAGAAGTTCTTCCAAAATTGAATTCTCACACCTGAACTGCAGACTTGAAATGTCATTGCTTTCTTCAGGGGGAATATGACTCATTTTATATCCTAAAGCAACTTGTGCCATTAAATTGGCCTTATGGTTAAGGCTTTGAGGTATGCACTTTAATGTGACATCGTCGAATGCCTTTAACAATTGCTCGACTTTGTCCCTATTAGATATTAAAGTAAGACTAATACATTTACAGTCTCCTGAAGCTTGGTTTATCACTAATTGTGAATCCCCAAAGACTTCAAGGGACTTTATTCCTAAGCTGTTTAGGATCAATAAACCTCAAACCATGGCTTCATGTTCGTCCTGATTGTTGGTGAATTCTCCTTTCAATCTAAAGTTTAGTTCTATGACTATTCATTTTGGGGAAATGATTATTACCCCTACACCGGATCCTTTGTTCGTCTTAAACCCATCAAAATATAGTTGTCAAGGAGTCAGGGCAATGTAATTATCCTCGCTATTTGTTGAACATGGTGGTAAGGATGATCAGCCAGGAAATTAACCAAGGCTTGACCCTTTACTGATTTTTGTGAGGCATAGACAAGATCAAACTCAAGGAGTACGAGACTCCATTTCCCTATTCTACCTTTTGCCATGGGTTGTAACAACATGAATTTTACTACATTAGTTTGGGTTATGATATAAACCATATGTGATAGAAGATAATGTCTTAGTTTCATTGATGTAAAGTACAATGTTAGACATAATTTCTCTATCACAGGATAATTACATTCGGCCTTCTGCAAGACTTGACTTAAGTAGAACACTGACTGTTTGTGTTCTTCTTTGTTATCTTGAGTCAATAAGCTTGCTATCGAGTCTTTTGTGGCTGAAATGTATAACTTCAAAGGCTTGTCCTTTCTTGGTGGCATCAATACTAGTGGATTTGATAAATACTCCTTGATCTTCTCGAAGGCTTGTTGGTGCTCTTCTTTTCACTCGAATTCTTCATTCCCCCTCATTCGCAATATTGGTGAGAACACTTTTGTCTTTCCTGCCACATTAGAAATAAAACGTCTTAGGAAATTAATTTTCCCAAGAAATCGTTGGACTTTCTTCTTTGTAGAAGGTGGCTGGGCTTGAATAATCACCTTAGCTTTATTCTGGTCTATCTCAATCCCTTGAAGATGCACTAGGAAGCCTAAAAAGTTTTCAGCACTTACTCCAAATGCACATTTCAAAGGGTTCATTTTTAATTGATGTTTTCTCATCCTGAGAAATCCCTTTTCCAGATAAAGTAGATGGTTATCAAAATCCTAAGATTTCACCACTACATCGTCGATATATACTTCCATAAATTTTTCAACCATGCCGTGGAAAATGTAATTCATGGCCCGCTAGTATGTTGTCCCAGCATTTTTTAAGCCAAAGGGCATAACTAGCCACTCGAACATACCTATAAATCCTGGACATTGAAAGGCTGTTTTATGAATGTCTTTTTCATCGATGAAAATCTGGTTATAATCAGAATGTCCATCCATAAAGGATAATATCTAATGTCCTGCTGCTCTGTCGACTAACAAATCAGCTACGAGCATGGGATATTCATCTTTAGGAGTGACAGTATTAAGGTTTCAAAAGTCATTGCAAATTCTGAGTTTGCCATTCTTTTTTACAACTGGTACTATATTTGAGAGCCATTCGATATACTTGGTAGGGCAGATGAACCCTACTGCCAACAACCTTTCAATTTCCTCCTTAACCTTTAAGATTACTGTCACACCTCGAACCCGTAGTGCACTAACAAACCCAAAGTCTGGTGTGCGGCATTTCCAGAACTTATACTTATACTTATATATAAATATATATAAGTTATATATTTTGTTATTTATTTATTTTTTATATACAGTGGAATATCATATCCTAATCATCGTATCACAATA
>JAOXJP010216008.1:0-11793 GCA_025762735.1 Platanus orientalis
TTCCTAAAGAGCCTAGCTCTTCAAGGAAAGTTTGGGTGTAATCGCTCATCTTCTTCTATAATTGAAGATGAGGAGAATGATGAATGACACAGAAAAATATTCCGGCGAATTTCTCCATCTCCGATTACCTTATTCTCTCATTGATTCGTTTTGATTTTGATATATGGTACTCCATTGGCACTAGAGGTTGGTCTGAGCTGTTCATGTGAGTTTCTATTAACCTGTGCGGGATCTACCGGAGAAGTTGGAGTTCCTGGAGGTGATCGTCGATCAAGCCTACTGTACTTGCGACAGGCCAGTGAATATCACTTTAAGGACAGCGTTTATACGTGCTTAATCTCCAATCGATAAGTTGTCTTTTACTTCTTTAATTTGTAGATATTGATTCGTTATATAATTTGTTGGACTGCATCTGCTACATACCAGAACCTGTGAGTTGATACATATCAGTTACTGCCATCGTTAGTTGTGTCAAATATTGAATTGCTTTGCTTTTTGAAGAAATCCGTTTTCAATATTGCTGCAAAACTAATTTCATTATACACATTATCCTTCAACCAATGACAGCAGGAGGTTATAGCTGCTCTTAGAGGCCTGACATTTCCCCTCGAAACTGAACCAATGGTCCATCACCTTGTAGCCACCACTACTCGAGTTACAAGCTCACGCTAACATAGTTCTGGGATTATATTTAGAGCACAAGAGTACATAGCAAAGATAGTTTTAACAGTTTAGGGAATTAGTGTTAGTTGGTAAGTGTAATTCTTGCGGCTAACATGTTAACTTTTGTTTTTGTAAGAGTGGATATGGAATAATAAAAAAAATTAACTAAAAAGGGTTGTCAATGAACCAAGCTAGTTCATTAGGCTTGGAGCTTGGCTTGTCATAAGCTGACCCTGAACCTCCAATTTAGTTCATTTAACTAGGTGAGCCTAATACTAAAAAGAAAAAAAGAAAAGAAACTAACTGAGCTTGAGCCTTGGCTCAGCTTGCTAATAGCTAGTCTCGTTAAGGGTTTTATACATGTATATAATACATATAGATATAGCTTATTATATTTATATGTAAACATTTAACATATTGATACTTGATTTATATAGATATAGCCTGTTGTAAAAAATGTTGTTGGCCCTATTTCAACCACCTATATCTTTAGCCTTTAGGGGCAGGTTTGGGCCTGAAACAGTAACATTGAGTTTAATGAACCAAGCTCATAGGCTTGTGTGAGCCTGAGTCTCATCCTAACGTGATAAGCCTGAGTTGAGTCAAGCTTGGCTTGACTAACAGTAGTAGTATTATTAATAGGAATTTAATAGAAGCTTTTATTTAGATTGCTTTCCTTGTATTTTTCCATTAGTCATTTCCATAATTTCTCCCCCCCCTCTCTCTCACTAAGAGTCTTTTTTGTCTTTTATTTTAAATTTAATTTATTACAAATAAAGATTAAGGAAACAGACAACACCTTCTATCATTTTTGGTGGAGGACTATCGTGTTGATATTTCCTAATTGTCACATGAAAATGGAAAGACCTGGAGAAATAAGTTAACCCTTTTTGGAACGGATCCTCAGGTGTTACATGCCTACATGGCAAAGTATAGAAGGCCCTAATCATCTCTTTGTGGAGAAAACGTGAGGCCCTCAACCTTGTGCCAATTACATAGGACATTCCATGCCATCTACAACAATAGTTTTGATTTGTATTGATAACACTACAAGTCTACAATATAATAAATATTTATTTTTGAGCATTACATCGCTCCCATCAAGGTTAAATACCCCATTCAGTGACAGAATAGTTATTTTGTGTATTTACGTTGTTATTACCTAAAAAAAAGAGAGACACAATTGCATTAATGAACTGTGTAACTTTTGACATTGATAAAAAAAAAGGGTAGGAGAGCTCGACTATGTAGAGAATCAGATTTTTGATAGAGGATGATCGGGTTGATGCTTCCTAATTGATGGCGTGTCGAGGAAGAGCCTCACTTTGCGCCAACCAGATGGTCCACAATCGGCCCAAGTCCTTGCTAGAACGTTTCCTACACACACTAGACAGTAGAGGGTCAGGGAGCTAGTGCCGGTGGTGCGTTGGCTTCTAGCTCTCCGACGGTCAAGTCAAAGACATCAGGAGGGCTGCAAAAAAGGCTTTTTCTTGTTAGGGTTTTTCCAAACCTCATACCTGAGTAGCAAGCCGGTGCCTCTATTTATATACTCGGATTATGGTGTATTGTGACGAAGACCACGTGTCGCTTTCTCCCTCTGCCCTTGCACTTCACTGCCTCTCATGCTCTTGTACGTCATTGTCTCCCATGATTTCTGTTGTGTTTTCTCCTATCATGCCTGTCCTTTTCTCAGAATTTGCAGGTCTGTTGTAGAGGTTATACAATTCGTATAACAGTTTCTAGATCAGCTTATCCTTAGGCTGGCTCAGTCGGGATTGTCACCCCTGACAGTCGAGGCCTCACCAGGGATTAAGGGCCTCGGGCAATCCGTGTTGAGTGCCATAGATAGGGGTCAGGATTATTAACACAAGTACTCAAGTACCTGTGGGACTATTTTGGTTAACCCTAGGTTGAGTAACAGCAGAACGGTTCTGGTTCGGGGTTGGGGTTTCGGTCTCCAGCGGTCGTGGGGCTAGAATCCTCGGGGCCCTCTGGGTCTAGTCTTTCTAGGGTCACTTTCCTGGGTCTAGTTTTTATAGGGTTGTGGTTTTCCCCCATCAGTTTTCCCCCTCATTCCTGGGTCCAGGGTTACGTGGCCTAGGAATGTAAATCATCTATGCTCCTCAGCAATTATCTTGGGTACTGATGGTGTCATTTTGACTATCGAGGTGATGTCTGTTGAGATGAGTACTAATGATGGCTTTGCATTTAATGCGTCTCAACAACCAAGAGGGCGTGCTTGCACCGGTAGGGGTTAGATTAAACATCGCGTCATTTTTGGTTTCTAGGTTATCCAACGACTATCATTTTAGCCTTTTTAAATTTTTGGGGATCTGCACGTCACCTCGTTTTCCGATTTTAATTCACTAGCCCTTGGATGGGCGACACATGTAGGGCCAGGGACAGTTGGAGTTTCCTATAAATGCGTCCTTTGTCCTCATTTCGTCTTTTTTTATCTCTATTTCCTGTTCCCCATTTCTAAGGCAATTTTCAGCGACCGCTGCATTCCAGAAGCCATAACTTGAGCCTCTGCCACACTCTGGCATTCTCGTATTCATCTCTTCTCAAGGTATTTCTTACTTAGGCTCCCCCCTATTTCTTACTTTGCTTTTATCATTGGTGTTTGGGCGTTTCTTTCTGTCGGTGTCCTGTCCCTGCTACCGCCGGCGTAGCCTATTTTTCTTTCATTTTCGGCGACGTTCATTTTTCTTTTTAGTTGTCCCTTCTCTTATGCCCACTCATTCTATAGATGGTGTCTAGGGATTTCATTGACCGGTTGGTCAATGGGGCCGATGACCTATCAGAAGTTCGACAAATTCCCTTGGGGCAGGCTATCGACTCTGCTTTGACTAGTGCCCGGGGGGCAGCAGGGGAGATCGCCCCCAAGGAGGATTTTAAAGCCGCTCAGTACGGCTCTAAGCTGGGGGCAAAGACCCTTGCTCGATATTATACAACCTATCAAATCCCCGAGGGGGTAATCCTTACTGCCCCTTAGGAGGCCTGAGTTTTTAAGCCCCCGATAATAGTGTTGCATTGTATGAGCAAGCCCTCGTGGAAGACCTTACGTTCCCGGTTCCTTGTTTTCTCAGGGAACTGTTGCTTTATCTTGGGTTGGCACCCTAGTAGTTAATGCCCAATGCTTGGCGAATCGCCATCGGGTGTATGGTTCTGTGGGAGTTGACCTTCCAAGGGCAGCACTACCTCACTCTTAGCGAGTTTTTTCGTTGTTATACTGTCAAAGAGCAAGAACCGGGGTGGGTCTTCTTTGCTAGCCAGGACCCGCCACTAACTTTGGTAACGGGGCTCCTGAGCTCAAATAGCGGGTGGAAGACCCGATACTTCTTTGTTTCATGTGAGGTTTGGGAATGCCTCCTGGGAGAGGTACCTGAAGTGAAGTTCAATCAACATTGGGCGTCGGTCATCAGCCTAGTGGGTAAGTTGTTATTCTACTATAGTTTGTCATGTATTTCCATTCTACTGTCCTATCTTTGACTTGCTTCTCTTTTTTTTTTTAGATATTGAAGAGGGCGAGTCATCTGGTGAGGAGGAGGATCGCATAAAGAGGGTGGTGAATTACCTTATTCACAGGGTGGTGAATTACCTTATTCACGCCTTCCCAGACCTTGCCACTCCCGACCGGCTTTTCCAATGCGGATTTAGACCTAACCCGAGTAGATAGACCCCTATACTACACTTTGTTGTTTCTTTCCCTCTCTTTTTTCCTTATATGTATACTGATCTCTGATCTTGGGTATGTTTTCGTGCAGCGATGAAGACTGATAGGAGCTATCTCGCCAAGGCTAAGGAAATCAGGGACGCAACCCAAGGGAAAAAAAGGTTGTTCAGCCAATAACCACCCAAGCAGGGGCGACCATGACCTCAAAGAAGAGGAAGTGCACCATCACCCCTAGGGGTCCTTCTAAGCCCCACGCTCCCGAGGTGATCTTGGCTCCCTATACCCACGTAGCCGCTCTTGTCACCATCTCGATCATTGACCTGGATGATATTGAAGGTTCCTCCTCACTCGTAGTTAGGGTCCCGGCAGTGACCTCCAAGCCGACTACTCCCCCGGCCACCTCTAACGCCCCTACCGTGGAGGTTCCTACTCTTACAGCTCTGGTGGCCCCTTCCACCGTCTCCCGGGTTCCTGTGTTTGCCAACATGGCATCGACCTCGGCTTCACCTGATTCTTAGTCTGCTCTAACTCTAGAGGCGGATGATTCGCTCCTCGGGTCTGACTTCTGGCTATTGAGGATTGGCCCCAGGGGTGCATGTCTCTTGGAGGACGTCCCTTCCTCAGACATAGAATATTTTAAGAAGCGTCTCTCCCCAACCGGGGTGCATAGAGACATGATGCATTACATGGCCAAGGTAAGAAGCCCTGTCACTAGTGTTTTTCCTGTTTTATCATTATTATTATTATTATTTTAAATCCTAATTTTATTTGTTGCAGACCGTGGCTCTAATAGCTACCTCTATCGAGAGGTACAAATACTACGAGTAGGTCAGGGACAATAACCTCGACCCCTGGCCAAAGCTAGTAATGAGTACCTCTCTTTGAAGGGGGAGGCCAAGTCTGCTATCGATAGTCTCGAGAGAAAGCTGAAATGGTCGGAGGAGTCTAGCTCCAATCTGACGAAGAAGGCCATTGAGCAGGAAACTCATATTGAGAACTTGAGTCTCCGCCTACGAGATTTTGAGGTAGAGATCAGTCGGACCAAGAATGAGGTTGGGGTCGATAGGAACCGACACATCAAGGCCTAGAATAACCTCAAGACGACTATCGAGAACATGAGGAAGATGACCATGGAGGAGACCTTGGAGCGGGTGGGCCTGGAGCTCGAGGCGGAGAAGGAGAGGGTGAGGAAGGAGATACAAGAGAAAGTCTCCTGGGAGGCGGAGGCAGAATACTTGGCGTCAGATGCTTTTGGGATCGTAAGGGCTGATTGTTTCTGGGAAGGATGGGAGGAATTCAAGGACGTCGCATCTGAGTAATTTCCTGACATCGACTTCTCATCCAACAAGCCTAGAGGAATTGAGGCCAAGGAGGAAGAAGGGGGAGAGGACGGCCAGTGTGATGCCATGGTAGGCGAGGGCACCTCGGTGGGTGGTCAAGAGGTAACGACTGAGGGGACGGTCGAGGTACCGATAGATGCATCCGGGGAACCTGATGTGGGGGACACTATAATGGGGGATGTTGACCCTGAGGAATAGTTTCTTTTCCTTTGTTCCCTTTTCTCTTTTTTTGACATGTAATGTGCATTTTTTATGTGAAGAAATTTTACCCCCTCCCTTTCTTTTATTATGTGCATCGTCTCTATTTTTCAAGGAGCATCTAAGTGTTGATGTGTGTCGTAACATTTTTTGGCACTTATTAGGTTGTCTCGTAATTTCCTGAATGGCGAGGGGACTAGGCTAATTATGTGGGGACCCCTTGGGACTGGCCTTTGGGTCGAGCAAGGATAGATGACCTATCTACGCTTCTCTTTTTTTTGTAAGAATTTCTGGTGGTGCTTTTCAAGGCTTAGGCCTCATGGTTGCCAGTGCCACTGGGGATTCTTAGGTGCCCGTTCAAGCCTTAGTCATATGTGAACAGAAAGCATGGTTGCACTTACTTGGTGGTTGAAGGTAGTGATGTGGTGGTAGTCGGCTTGACTCAGGTGGTCTCATGGGGTTCCTTCGTTGTCCTCCCTCATTTCAAGGTCATTCGGCTTGAATTTGGGTTGCGCCCTCCTCATGGCTATGGTCGTGTCATCCTCACGGTATTAAGGTCATCCTTGTGACCTAAAGGTTAGCAGCGTAACTCGGGGCTAGTCTTTTAGCCCGAGGCCGAAGATTGTGCCATCCTTGTGGCTTCGGGGCCATCCTCGTGACCTGAAGGTTGGTAGCATAACCTGGGGCTAATCTTTTAGCCTGAGGCTAAAGGTCGTGCCATCCTCGTGGCTTCGAGGCCATCCTTGTGACCCGAAGGTTGGTAGCATAACTCGGGGCTAATCTTTTAGCCCGAGGCCAAAGGTCGTGCCATCGTCATGGCTTCGGGGCCATCCTCGTGACCCGAGACTTGTAATTGCTGTTGACCCTGCATAATTCAAGACACGTTAATAATCAAGATTGCACTTTAATTTTATTGATAATATTTGTTTAGGTGTTCGACATTCCATGGCCGTGGTAAGGGCTCCCTTCACATAGTTTCAAGGTGGTAGGTCTCGGGCCTATTACATTGTGTCACCCGATACGGCCCCTTCCAGTTTGGCCTTAACTTTCCCTCTGTCAGGTCTTACTTTTCTGAGAACCAGGTCTCTAACAATGGACCTCCTTGCTTTCACCCATGAGTTGTAGTACTTAGCCATTTTCTGTTTGTAAACCGCTACTCATAGAGCGGCTTCGTTTCTCTTTTCCTCAAGCAAGTCGAGGTTGTTTTTTAGGCCCTCTTCACTCCTTTTTAGGTCAAAGCTCATCGTCCTATGTGAAGTCATTCTGATTTCCATTGGCACCACCGCCTATGTTCTGAAAGCTAGTGAGAAAGGGGTTTCCCCCGTAGAAGTTCTTATAGTGGTGCGGTAGGCCCATAGGACACTCGGGAGTTCCTCGGGCCAAAGGCCTTTGGAACTTTCGAGCCTCTTCTTGATTATGTTTAGCAGAGTTCTGTTGGTGACTTCTACTTGGCCGTTGGCTTGAGGGTGAGCTGGTGACGAGAAGTGGTTCTTGATACCGAGCCTAGCGCAGAACTCCCGGTACCGGGCATTGTCGAACTGTTTCCCATTATCGGTATGATGACTCGGGAAATACCAAACAGACATATGATAGACTTTTAGGTGAAGTTTTGAATATTTCTCTCGGTGATTTTTGCCAAGGCTTCAGCCTCCACCCACTTGGTGAAGTAATCGATAGCCACCACCAAGAACCTCTTTTGCCCCTTTCCCTTTGGGAGTGGCCCGACTATGTCGATTCCCCATTACGCGAAGGGCCACGGTCCTGTTATCAAGGTTAATTCTTCTACTGGCCTCTTTGAGACATTAGTGAATCGCTAACATTTATCGCATTTTTGAGCGAGGTGGGTGGCATCCTTTTACATCAAGGGCTAATAGTACCTGGCTTTGATTGCCTTATGGACCATAGATCTGCCCCCCGAGTGGTTGTCATATATCCCTTCATGAATTTCTCAGAGCGCATAATCGGCCTCTTCTTCGAACAAGCACCTAAGCAAAGGGAGGGTAAAGCTTCTTTTGTAAAGGACATCGCTAAGCAGCAGATACCGACTAGCTGGTGTCCTATTTTTTGGCTTCCTCCTTGTCTTCTGGTAGCTGTCCATCCTTTAAATATCTTACGATCTGAGCGGTCCATCCAGGCTCTGGGATCGTTACGTTGACTTCCTTACCCTCTTTCGCCTTGATACTTGGTTGGGGAAGATGTTCTACCATCACTCCTAGGCCCAGGTTTTCAGAAGCAGATGATGCAAGTTTGGTTAACCTGTCGGCGTCTTCGTTGTCCCCCCAGGGAACTCGTTGTATGGAGAAACGCCTAAATTAAGACTTTTCTTTTTCTACTATGTCGAGGTATCGCCTCATTCGGTCATCCTTCGCGCCATACTCTCCTTATACCTGTTTGACCACCAACTGGGAGTCACTCCTGACTTTTATCTTTTTCACTCCTAACTCACGAGCCAGACACAACCCCGTGATCATTGACTCATACTCGGCCTCATTATTGGTCGCCTTAAACTCAAACCTTATGGCGTATTCTAGCTTGGCTTTCTCCAGCGTAATCAGGATGACTCCTCCTCCGACAGTGACGCTGGTGGAGGATCCATCCACATGCACGACCCATTCTTTCTGGTCAGCCTCTTCTGCCTGCATGTCCCGTGTCTCGGGCTCAGTGTCCTCATCGTAGGTGTATTCAGCAATAAAGTCTGTGATAGTTTGGCCCTTGATTTCTCCTCGAGGGTGGTACTCGATATCGAACTCGCTTAACTCTATTGACCACTTTACTAACCTCCCCGAAGTTTCGGGCTTGCGTAGTATTGTCCAGAGCAGCTGGTTTGTCAAGATTTGGATAACGTGGGCCTGAAAATATGGTCTTAGCCATTGAGCAGTGACGATCAAAACCAAGGCCATTTTTTATGCCCTTGGGTACTTTTCTTCCGCTCCTCCGAAGGCTCTGCTAGTGTAGTATACGGGTGCTTGCACCCTGACCTCTTCCGTTACCAACACCGAGCTTGACATTGTTTCAGATATCAATAGGTACAAGTAGAGTACTTCCCCCTACTTCAGCTGGTTGATCATTGGCAGATGGCTGAGGTAGTTTTTAAACTTGCCGAAGGCCCTGTCGCACTCCTCGTCCCAGTGGAAAGCCTTTCTCAACAGGCGGAAGAAGGAGGAGCATTTATCAGTAGCACGAGAGATGAATCGGCTGAGGGCTGCGATTCTGCCTGCTAAGCGTTGTACTTCCTTCGTGTTTCTAGGCACTTGCATCTTGAGGATTGCCTTCACCTTCTTAGGGTTGGCCTCTATCCCTCTTTGGGACACCATGAACCCGAGGAATTTCTCGACCGACACCCCAAAAGTGCACTTGCTGGGATTAAGCTTCATTTTATACTTTCTTAAAGTTTGGAAAGTCTCATCTAAGTCTGAAAGGTGTTACTCGATTTGAAGACTTTTTACCAGCATGTCGTCCACATACACCTCGACTCTCCTATTGATTTGGCCCCGAAACATTTCATTGACCAGTCTCTGATAGGTCGCCCCATCGTTATTCAATCCAAACGGCATGACTCGGTAACAGTAGAGCCCCGATCAATGATAAATGTGGTTTTCTCTTGATCGGGCTCGTACATCTTAATCTGGTTATACCCCGAGAAGGCGTCAATGAAGCTAAGAGTTTGGTAGCTGACTGTTGAATCGACCAAGGTGTCGATCCTGGGGAGCAGGAAGCTGTCCTTCAGGCATGCTTTATTTAAGTCAGTGAAGTCGACGCACATTCACCATTTTCCATTCGACTTCCGTACCATCACCACGTTGGCTAGCCAGTCGGGGTAGTGAACTTTCTTCATGAAACCAGCTGCCAATAGCTTCTCCACCTCTTCTGCAATTGCTTGGTTACGTTCTGGGGTGAAATTTCTTTTCCTCTGTTTGATGGGACTCGAGGCCAAGTTCACATTCAGTTTATGCACAGCCACTCAAGGGTCTATCCTTGGCATGTCCTGGTGTCTCCAAGAAAATACATCCCAATTTTTTTATAAGAAAGTCCCTTAGCCGTGCCTTGAACTCTATTGGTAGGTTTGACCCCACCCGAGTTATTCCGTATGGTGTGTCGGTGTTGAGGATGATGTCTTCTAGCTCTCCCCCTGGTTCTGCTACTACCTGAACCCTCTCATCCCAGACTTCCAGACTTTCGATTGACATGTTCTCTTTAGGGATTGACTCTCCTTTAAGCGAATCCATATAGCATTCCCTAGCTGCCACTTGGTCCCCTCTAACTTCTCCGACTCCCTTCTCCATCGGGAAGCGCATCAACAGATGATACATTGACATGACTGCTTTTGAGTCCGTTCAGTGCAGGCCTTTCGAGTATTATGTTGTAGGCCAAGGGACAATTAACCATTAGAAAATCTATCACTCGGGTAGTCTGACATTCTCCCGTGCCAGTTGTGACAGGCAAGTTGATTGTCCCTAATAGAAGCAATCGGTCACCTATAAATCCCACCAACGATGTCTGGATGGGCCTGAGTTTGTCTTGCTCGATTCCCATCTGATCAAAGACGGAGAGGTAGAGGATATCTGCCGAGCTGCCATTGTTGATGAGGATGCAACGCGTGAGGTAATTTGAGACGACCAAGGTCACCACCAAGGGATTGTCGTGAAGTTGACTTACCCCCCGGGCATCCTCTATCGAGAAGGTGATGGGTAGGCACCCTGACTTGAGTTGCTTTGTCAGCCTCTCTATCATCATAAGTTGTAGCCCCCTTTTTGTACAGATCTACCTCACGTATGACTTCTTGGCAGAGTTAGACTCTCCTCCCCCTGAGAAGCCCCCGGATATCACCCTTATCTCCCCTATGGGTCCATCAGACCTTCTTTCTTCTCGGGTTGGGGGGTCCCGTCGGGCACTCTTGCGCTTAATTTGCTGTCGGTCAGCGACAAACCTCTATAATCAACCTCTCTAAATCAGGGCCTCAATATGCTCTTTCAAGTCGAAGCAGTCGTTGGTGTCGTGGCCGTGGTCCTGGTGGAAACGATAGTACTTGTCGTAACTACTCTTCTCTGGCGGGGCACGGATTCTCTTGGGCCATTTGATACTAAGATCGTCCCTTATGTGCATAAATACCTGTTCTACAGGTGCATTAAGAGGGGTATAAATTTAAAACTTACTCAGGGGAAGGTTGACCCGTGGCCTTGTCCCATGAATGTTGCCATTTTCTCTGGCCCGGGGGCCCCTCTCCTCCCTGGGCGCTTGTTGTGGCTCCCTTTTCCTTTTGTTGTGGTGTAGATTAAACCCAACATCTCTTTCTTATCTGGCTTTAAGGGTGTCCTCGATATTCATATGCTGTTGTGCCTTCACCATGAGATCGACCATCCGGGTCGAGGGGTTCTTTGATAGAGAGAATAGGAGTTTGAAAGGTGTTACACCCGCCATTCGGGCCGCCACAATCATCCTTTCATTAACATCATCGACTTGCAGGGTCTCCTTGTTGAACCGGGACATGTAGTCTCGCAACGACTCCCCCCTATTTTGTTTAATGTTCAGGAGGTGGGTCGCTGGCTTGAGATGCTGTTAACCGCCTATAAAGTAACCAACAAATTACCGGCTTAACTCTGTAAAGTTAGATATGCTTCCAAATTTCAGCCTGCCAAACCAGACTCTGGCGGGGCCCTTGATCATCGTCGGAAACGCTCGACACATTATCTCGTCAGGCACCGCATGGAGGCTCATGTATGTCTTGTAGGCCTCCAAGTGATCTAAGGGGTCCTTGCCTCCATCAAACATTTCCATCTACGGTGGCTTGAACTTGTTAAGGAGGGGTCGGGCCATTACCTCTACAGTGAAAGGGTGATCCGCCCTTTGGATGAGCTTGTCGACTGTGGTTAGGGCTTTGCCTTTCAGTGCCTCCCTCATCGATGCCATCTCCTTCCT